>JARQOC010001781.1:0-35045 GCA_033576535.1 Allobates femoralis | reverse complement strand
TTCATTAAAATAGTGGTAAAAAATAAAAGAGTAAATGTCTCTGAGCCACTGTGGTTTCTGGTGAATGCACCAGCGCTGCTGTGGGCTTCTGTCTGGCCACCAATTGTCTGGGGTACTCAGGTCTTGGGGGTTTGGGTGCGGTGGATGTCATGGGTGGTCGGTGCCCGAGCTGGGGCGGGCAAATAAATTAACGACGAGGGGCCGAGGCACGCCCCTGGGCCAACACATTGTCTTTTACAATGCTGAACCCACCATCTTGGGCCCAGTAGAAAATAGTGGGAAATAGTTATTTTAGGCCGAGTGATAAAGTCTATAAGCGCACAATACTCGTAGTTCACGGATGGTTCGATCCTGTTCATAGACGCCAAGATGTCTGGCCCACAAGGGTCTGGGGTACTCAGGTCTCGGGCGTTTGGGTGCGGTGGATGTCACGGGTGGTCGGTGCCCGAGCTGTGCCCTTTTGGTGACAACAAAAAGGGGGTATTTACAGGGATTAAAGTTTGTAGATTATTGTCGTGACGCCACCTGTAGGTCCAGTGATGGCACGGCGCTGCTGAAACCTCCGGGGTGATGGGCAGCAGTAAGGTGTTGTGGCTCTCTACAGGTAGAGCGGGGTCTCTGGGGCTGTAAAGGTAGAATCGTGAGTAGGGTAGTGCAGTAGGAATGGGCAGTGCAGTCCCTACTTTATAGTGCAGAATTACCTCCGTTCACCAAGAAGAAACATAGACACTTGTTCACTCTGTACGGGTACTATACTCCGGTAATTTACAGCTTAGGGTATGCAGTTGTTACAGCTAGGGCAGTGGACCGGGTGGTCCTGGCAGTAGGCAATGTCCCTCTGAAGCTCCAGTGATGTTCTTCTTTATCTCTTTCGCTGTCCTACCTCTGCGCTCTTCTTCCTTGCGCTTGCCTGCACGAGTCCCGCTTGTTGAACCAGGCCTGTCGGTGATATGAGGATCCTTCTCTCTCTAAAGGCACCTTTACACACCGTCACTGCAGTGTAGCAACTGCAACCCTTGTACATTCGAGCGGGTACCGTTTAACTGGGCCAGTGTATTCTTTACCCTTATCTCCCCCTGTCTGTTGGCCACCAGGTTGTTGGTGTCCTCCCCCGTTTCTTTCCTTTTCCCCCCTTCTACTGTTTCTACTTCTCCTTTGTTCTCAGGTTCCCATCACTGTTTTCTGTCTGCTCTTTCCCCATCACTATTAACCTGGACACTCCTACTGGAAACCGGACCCTAGTAAGGGGTTGTCGATTGGTCCCCCATCACTAGGTGTATGTGGTGGTTGTGGAGTTCAGGTTTATTACCCCCACCAGGACAAAAATATGCCCTTCAATTTGGGGTGCGACCTTTTGAAGCGCCCTGACTAGCGGGGCGCTTTCACTTCTGGGATGATGAATGGGCGTGGGTGGTATAATCCCCCCGGCGGGAGAGTCCTGGGGTTGTGGTGAGGTGCAGGGATGGGTGAGGGAGTTGGCTATGTGGGGAGCTGGGCAGTCTTGTAGTGGAAGGGTAGGGTGAGGGTCGACACCCCCCACCCCCAAGTTGTTCTGTACCTTTTGGTGTTTGAGGTAATGTCCAGGGACTCCCCCCCGGTGGTCGGGAAACACTTTGGTCTCCATAGTTAGTGATGGATAAGATTCCTTTTCCTTTTCCTTTTGTGAAGCCCTCCCCCCTGTGTTATTGGCCCGGCCTTTCTGCTCTTTGTACCCTGTGTGTTTAGTGGGAAACCTTGGTGGGACTACCATATATTTCCCCCCTGTGATGGACTCCCCTTTTTGTTGTAACAGATGCCAGCAGATAATGTTCCTCGGTGAACCCGGTATTTTGGGGCTAAATGCCCCCCTTTCAGACTCAGATCCCGTGTCCCCCGGGGGTTTTAGGGTGAACCAGTATTGTCCCCTTTCCCCCTGTCTGCTTTTTTCCTTGTTACTTTATGCCTTGTTCAAGTTATCTTAGGCCCCGCAGGTTAGGTGATAATGTCAGTTGTAATGGTCGGGCCAAACTGGCTTGACAACCGGCGTTTCAATTTCCCAGTGATTGCCACTTGGGCTAACTCCGCCCCCGCATGGTAAATTTTTTAGGGGGTTTGCTTAAAGGCAAACAGTGGGGTCCTAAGGTATGGGGGGAAGGTGGTGTTTGTGTATGGAGTCCCCACTGTGGAAACCCATCCATGTTTTAGGTGGTCTGTGGCTCCCTGTGTGGCGGGCGCCAACAAAGAACCAATAAAATCATCATAACCTCCCAAGAATGGGGGAGGTGATTTGCTAGCACGCTCAAGTTTTGCTCATAGGACAAATTCAATTGTAAAAAATGATGTAGAGTGTTTGATAGTACCCCGATCGCCCCCAGCCCAAAGGGGGCACCCCCGTATGTGTTTGCACCATGGATGAATGCGCCCATGGGCCCCAGCTGTACCCTCAAGATGAAAAAAAAAGAGAATAATTTTTTTTGAAAAAAAAATTGTTTAAGGGGTTTTGGGTTTAAAATGTTTTGGCAAAGTCTTTAAGTGGTAACCCAGTCAAGGACCCCAATGTTTAAATCACTTATCCCAGGGGCCCCCCCCCCCTGCCTATATCTCCCTTTTTTTAATGATATGTATATTGTTGAATTAAAACCCTTTTTCTTGATTTTCATAAGGGAGCAGAACAAGAAAAAAATTGAAATCCAGCCCCCTATATGGCGCCCCCCATTGCCTGTTATAGGCCCTGTTGGGGACCATCATGGGTACTATATCTTTTAAGCCAAAATTACATTTTATTTTGTATTATATTTGAATCTGAACAAGGCTTTAAGATGTGAATAAAAAGAAGAAATTATAATGGAAAAAGATTGCAATTCCATTAAAAGGCCCCCAAAAAAAATACTGCGGGAAATTTTCCCTCTAGTTTGTTCATTGCGGGTTTTTACCACAGCAAGGTTAAATTGGAGGGAAATTTTTTATAGAATTAAAATATAGAAAAAATTGTGTGATTGAGTTAAAAGTTATTGTAAATGTTTAAGAAGTAGTGTACATTTTCAGGGATTCTCGGGTGAAAACAAGTTTTTACTTATTGAGGATAGGTGCAATTATTATTTGTTGAGGGTTTTACTTTTTGTACCCATCTGATCGGAGAATGAGGCCTTTTTTTCCCAAAAGGGGCACTTTTTTCCTATTTAAAAGGGAATGGTGTTCCCAAGCTGATCACTGTCCATTAATTTTTACGTTTGTAGTCTAAAAAAGGGGCAATCCAGCACTCGCATGCCCATGGGTGTAGGATCGACGTCAAACAAGTGCACCACTTCTAATTTTCAACAAGGATAAAGTGCCCCATTTTCCTTAGATGGGGGGACTTGGTTGGACCCCAACCCGATCTAAATTATGCCCAAATTTACACAGGTGTAAAAGTATTCTCAGTTAAGACACATTCTTTCCCCAATGTGAAAATGATCACTGTTTCTCAGTGTAGGAGCACCTTATCTTTTTACTAATCTAATTTATACCAAAATCACACAAACATTTATTAAAGGAGCCACATTGAAAATTTAGCAGATATAAAGAAGGGGCAGAGTGAAGAAAGCAGGAAAGTGTGTGGTATATTTCTATAACCATTAGTGACTATTAGCTCTTCTACAAGTTCCTGTGCTCACTGACATTGAGAGAAGCAGCCCCGGAGCACAAAGTTATTCTCTAAAAAGTGTGTATACTTACAGGAAATGAAGATGTTAATATTTATATAGTATTATTTAGTTGCAGGGGTATACGGTAGTAGTAGGTGGGGAGATAGAGGATGCACCCATTTCCAAGGGGCCTCTGCCCACAAAAGAAACACCAAGATTACATAAAGCATGTGGTCATGGTAGGGGTGGAACAGGGCTGTTACAAATTTGCATGGAGGCCTATGAGCTTAAAAAGATATTTTCAAGTTGTGTCATGAGCACATTGATCTTAGTCTCCTTACTTTCTGGTTACTAGGATATGGGCATTCATCCATGAATGACAGTTCTTGTCAGTTTCATTCTGGTAATTAGCTTATTCTTACTACAATGACACATTACAGTCTGTTAGCTCACTTGTTCTTTAATCTACACTTTTACCACTATATTTGCATATATTCTTTGATTAGTGATTAGATGAACTGCTCTGGAAAATGTCCATTCCAAGCATGGTAATTTTGCAAGAGTGATAACAGCAGCTCGAAGATGAGAGAGGGGAAGAGTAGTGATGGGCAAGCCCGAAATGTACAGTTTGGGGTCTGCACCAAACACCTAGTGTTCGGGCACAGACACCAAATGCGGCCTTCCCTGGGGAAGTCATTGTACAGTTTGGTTCTGGTTCGGGGCAGGAAGCTGTATATTGAAAGAAAATAGTTATTAAATGGCAGCGTTATACTTACCACTTCCCGCTCATTTTCACTGCTGAGGAGCTCAACAGCCAATCACAGATGCAGTCACAGAGTGGGTGTCTGTGATTGCTGTTGGAGTAGCATGGAAACTGCTCATACATTCTAGATGCTAGAATGTATGGACAGTTTTCAGGTTACTCCAACAGCCAATCACAGATGCCCACTCTCTGTGACAGCGTCTGTGATTGGCTGTTGTGCCCCTCACCCATTGACTGATATCATAGTACTGTAAAAATACATAAATAATTAAAAAATAAATGATGTAGCGCTTTGCTGTATTCTTGATTCTCATCGCAGATAAAGCGGACAGCTATGGGCTACCATCCCCAGCTTTACCTTGGCTGGCAATCAAAATACAAGCCCATTATTTTTTTTTTAATTGTTTAAATAAATAATTGAAAAAAAAATGTTTGGGATTTGCCCAATTTTTCATTACCAGCCAAGGTAAAATCCAGGCAGCTGGGGACTGGGATTCTTAGTGTGGTAAGTCCCAAGCATTATGGGCCCCACACACTGAAAATGTCAGCCTGCAGCCCGCCCAATAATGGTGCATACATGCCTTGACATGACTAACCCCTGGGTCTTGATGCCAGCTGACATTACGCAGCAAGCATCAACCCCCAATGCACCAAGGCAACAGGAAGAGCTAGGATGAGTGCCAGGATTGGCACATCTAATAGAGGCACCAGTTCTGGTGCGGCTACAGCCTGCTATTTTTAGGCTGGGGTGCCCAGTAAACACAGCCTTTCCTAACCTAAGAATGCCAGACTCCAGCTTTGAGTTTTGACTGGTGATCCGATTTGGGGTGGACCCCACATTTTCTTTAAAATAATTTCTTTATAAATAAATAATTAAAAAAACAGCCTTGGGTGACCTATGTTTTGGATTTTCAGCCAAGGTAAAGCTGCCAGCTCTGAACTGCAGGCTGCAGCTGTCTGCCTTACCCTACCTGGCTAACAAAATAGGGAGAAGCAAACGTCATTTAAGAAATATTTATTTTGTAGCTATATACAAGGCTTAACAACCTTTTTTCAACATGAAAGGCACTAAATTGGGCAAGATTACAATATGCGGGGGGTTGGTACATTATATAGCTGTTTGTCATCTATCTATCCCTTTATCTATACCTCTCATATATATTTATCTATCTAGATAAAAAATTGCAGCAGCACAGTCAGTGCCAATACCTTGCAAACAAACAAAAATATTTTTAAGTGATGTTATTAGATGTTAATAGTTTGAGAAAAATAAAACCTAAAAAGTTTTTTCAAAAAAACTCAGATGGAAATTATGAAAAAAAAATAAAAAATACTTATCTTAAAATAAGAGGGGGGAAAATGGTATTGAACCACAGTGTCGTTTCTTGGATGTTTATTTGCCCATTTCTTTCCACCTTTATATTGTATCAGTCAGGGTTTTGACTTTTTGAATGAGGTTACTTTAATCTATAAAATAATGATAAAGGCTGGTTTTAGTATTTATGAAGAGTGTTCATTTGTATCTAAATGTATAGATACACACCTTTCTCTTGTGCAAGGACTAGTTGTCCTGATTCCCTTGATTGAAGCCTTCTATCTGATTAGTTAATACTTTAATATTGTCCTATAAAGTAAATTAACTATTTATATGTTTTTGATTGATGACTTTGTTGTGTGCATACAATTAGTGACTTTTTGAGTTATGTACCTTTTGCTTTCGGTACTGGTGATATCACTGTAGGGGATGGTTCACTCCAGAAGATTGTCATTCATGGTACTAAGGCTTATAATGTTGTACCTGCAAGGAAGTGTATGTTGTTACTATCTTCTATTTATACTTTTAGATACCTTAGTTGTGCATTTAAAGATTGCTTTACCTGGTTGGTTGCAACGGTTTTTGCACTCACTGATGTGCTGTTTTTCTCTGTCTTGATGCCCCTGCCAAATAGAGCTGTTAGTGTTTCAACATTTACCTTTTACAATCCCTCTGTATCCCTTTCCATTTATTGATGAACAATAGTTGAGGTGTAATAGTGTGAATAGTTTATAATACTCCCAATTACATGTCATAAATGGAATAAACTTTCTAAATAGTGGTAAGCCTCTACTTGGGATGAATATCCTTATTTATCATTTATCATTTGTTCATGATCTCTTAATGTCTATGCCATATCTGTACCCCTCTTTCAGTGCTATTGTAATGGTATATAACATTTCATCTCATCCCATTCATCTGATGTGATTGTGCTGTGATTCACCCATCTTTCTGAGCTATTGTAATGGTATATAATTATTTTAATCTTAGATTGTTCTGGAATCCTCTATTAAGGTCATCTTTCTGTAAGGCTTTATAGCCCACTTTGGCCTGCAACCCTGTTTATTTATCTGGCTGTTACCCCTCGGGGGTCTGCCGCCCGTGCCTGCGGCCTGCTGCCCCTATACCCCCTGCTGGAGCAACATTGCTCCTCTCACTCCTGGTACTACTGCTAGTACTCATGAAACGGTCTCCTACTCAGGTTCTGCTGGAGAGACTGCAGGGATCTGGCTCCTCCCTCCAGCCAATCACCAAGCCCCTGTGCCCGGCCAATCAGCCCTGCCCTGTCCTGATTTAAACCTCCTGTTTGCAATCAGTCGGGGCCAGGGCAACTTCTTCCTTCCCCTTGGGGAAGTTGCCACTTCTGGTCTGTCAGGTCGCTCCTCGTTTGGTCTGTTACCTGATCTTTCCGTGTTACCTCCTCCAGATCTTGTTCCTGCCGGTCCCGGTTGATCACCGTGTTCCTGGACGTCCTCCTGGTTCCCTCCAAGCTGATCGCTGGTTCTCGCCCGGCTCCGGATCCCCCGTGGTCCTGGATCTCCCTGGTTCTTGGATCTCTCTGTGTTTCTGGATCTCCTGGTTCTTGGATCTCTCCGTGTTCCTGGATCTCCCTGGTTCCTGGATCTCTCCGTGTTCCTGGATCTCCCTGCGTTCCTAGTTCCCCGTGTTCTGCTTCCCGTCTCTCGTTATATTCTCGATTCTGTTTTGTTACCACGTCGCCTGGGGTCGGTTGAACACTTGTGTCCGTTGCATTGGCCCCTTCGAGGCTGATCCCGGCGGTATCCCTGTACAGGGGTCAAGCGCTCCGGGGTCTCCCTCGCTGGGTCTCCAGTGTTGCGGCCTTGTGGCCCTCTCCAGGGGCGTGTGTTTCTGTGTTATAGTTCTGTTTAATAAACCCGTTGACTCTACGGTACGTGTCTGCCTCTCTATCACCCGGTGTCAGCATCCGCTTTACGCGGTCCAGTGGGTCCACGTGAGTAGTCCGTCGTAGCACGTGACAGATTTTGCCCTGGCCATGGACTCCGCTGACGCCAGGTTTGATGTCAAAAGAGAGCTGACCGCACTCCACCAGAGTCACGACCGGGTTACGGCGCTTTTCCAGTCGTTAGTGGCCCGAGCGTCCTCTTCTCCCTGCACCCGCAGCAGCCGGAGAAGGACTCCCCGCCGGGCACCCACAGTCTTGGAGGCGCCCTCTACTGTTGATCCCACTCTCTTTTCTCAGGTGCTGAGTCTCCACCAGGAGTGGGACCTTCTGCGTGAGCTACAGACTCAGATGGCTTCCCAGGTGTCCTCTTTGGATGATTGGCTTGCCAGCCTACCGAACACGACAAGAGACCCAGGTACCGTCCCATCGTGTCTTGTTCCTGGACCGGCTCCTCCTCCGTGTTCCTGGGGAGTCTCCAGCCTTGATCCGGTGGGTGTCCTGCCGCTCGGGGTCCCTGATGTCGCCCTGCCTGTCGGTGTGTCCCTGATGACGTCCTGCCTGTCGGTGCCCCAGATGACGTCCTGCCTGTCGGTGTCCCCGATGACGTCCTGCCTGTCGGTGTCCCCGATGACGTCCTGCCTGTCGGTGTCCCTGATGACGTCCTGCCTGTCGGTGTCCCGATGACGTCCTGCCTGTCGGTGTCCCTGATGACGTCCTGTCTGTTGGTGTCCCTGATGACGTCCTGCCTGTCGGTGTCCTGATGACGTCCTGATGACGTCTTGCCTGCTGGTGTCCCTGATGACGTCTTGCCTGCTGGTGTCCCTGATGACGTCTTGCCTGCTGGTGTCCCTGATGACGTCTTGCCTGCCGGTGTCCCTGACGGCGTCCTGCCGCCTGCCGGTGTCCCTGACGGCGTCCTGCCGCCTGCCGGTGTCCCTGACGGCGTCCTGCCGCTGCCGGTGTCCCTGACGGCGTCCTGCCGCCGGCCGGTGTCCCTGACGGCGTCCTGCCGCCTGCCGGTGTCCCTGACGGCGTCCTGCCGCCTGCCGGTGTCCCTACGACATCGGTTTCTCCTGTGCTCGTCCCATGACGCCCATGCCACTGCCCTCGAGACCCCTCTGCCCCGGACGGTGCCCCAGGACCAAGGAGGCGGAGGTCCTTACCCCGCGCCTGCTGCGCAGGTTCCCGCCCAGTTTCCGTCTGGGGAGGGGGGCGTAGAGGGGGGGGTACTGTTACCCTCGGGGGTCTGCCGCCCGTGCCTGCGGCCTGCTGCCCCTATACCTCTGCTGGAGCAACATTGCTCCTCTCACTCCTGGTACTACTGCTAGTACTCATGAAACGGTCTCCTACTCAGGTTCTGCTGGAGAGACTGCAGGGATCTGGCTCCTCCCTCCAGCCAATCACCAAGCCCCTGTGCCCGGCCAATCAGCCCTGCCCTGTCCTGATTTAAACCTCCTGTTTGCAATCAGTCGGGGCCAGGGCAACTTCTTCCTTCCCCTTGGGGAAGTTGCCACTTCTGGTCTGTCAGGTCGCTCCTCGTTTGGTCTGTTACCTGATCTTTCCGTGTTACCTCCTCCAGATCTTGTTCCTGCCGGCTCCCGGTTGATCACCGTGTTCCTGGACGTCCTCCTGGTTCCCTCCAAGCTGATCGCTGGTTCTCGCCCGGCTCCGGATCCCCCGTGGTCCTGGATCTCCCTGGTTCTTGGATCTCTCTGTGTTTCTGGATCTCCCTGGTTCTTGGATCTCTCCGTGTTCCTGGATCTCCCTGGTTCCTGGATCTCTCCGTGTTCCTGGATCTCCCTGCGTTCCTAGTTCCCCGTGTTCCTGCTTCCCGTCTCTCGTTATATTCTCGATTCTGTTTTGTTACCACGTCGCCTGGGGTCGGTTGAACACTTGTGTCCGTTGCATTGGCCCCTTCGAGGCTGATCCCGGCGGTATCCCTGTACAGGGGTCAAGCGCTCCGGGGTCTCCTCGCTGGGTCTCCAGTGTTGCGGCCTTGTGGCCCTCTCCAGGGGCGTGTGTTTCTGTGTTATAGTTCTGTTTAATAAACCCGTTGACTCTACGGTACGTGTCTGCCTCTCTATCACCCGGTGTCAGCATCCGCTTTACGCGGTCCAGTGGGTCCACGTGAGTAGTCCGTCCGTAGCACGTGACACTGGCTTTGCATGTTCCCCTGCTGTCTTAAGTTAGTGTGATTGATTAACGAGTTAAATTGACCTTGATGTAAGGAGAAGCTCCCCTATACTTTTATGGCCACGTTACACGTCGCGATATTGCAACGCAACATTGCAAAAAAGCCACGTGGTGTGGACCGTTACAGTTGATATCGTTCGTGCGTTGTGTATATGGGCAATGCGATGCGAAAACAACCTAACTACGATATTGCATGTAGCAATATCAACCTCAACCATACGATATTGTATAGGCGATGTGGCAGGATCGTGCTGTGTGACAGTGCAACTACGATTTGGAGTGCAACTTCCCCTATTCACTCCAATGTTAAATGCTCGTTTCCTGGGTTGCTCATACTCGGCATGGGAAAGGGGCATACACCATCGTAGTTGCGTTGCCTGCCGATATCTCCCTGTGTGACATCTAGTATGCCATCTTGGTGCTAAAAGTGCTAAAAACCGTGCGCGCTCCTGTGAAATCGTATGCAATATCGAAACGATATTGCGACGTGTAAAGCAGCCATTAGACATAGCCTGGGGTAGCATATGATGCTGGGGTAGCATATGATGTGCAAATTTAAATAAGTGCAGATTTTAAGAAGTCCAATATGCAGTTATAGCGGGCAGTTAAACGGGACAGGAAATGGGTAAGTCATGCCAGACAAACAAACAGACATATAACTTGTTCACTTGTGCTGCAAAATGTGTTCACTATTTGTATTTGCATCATTTTTGTGCTAACTGCTTCCATGCCTCACATCTACTGCTCTTCCACACACTCAGTTCATTCCATCCATATCAGTCCCTCTCTGCTCCCCTCTCCTATGTACAGCACTCATGCTCTTTTTAAAATGTTAATAAGCCCAGATTTATTAACACCCTCCATTCAATACAAGAGACGGCTTCACAAACTCCTTAAGCATCTACTCACACTCTTTATTCTTCTGCTCCTAGTCACAGGGGATATTGAACCAAATCCAGGCTCTTCTTATAATAGTAAACTTAACTCTTTCCCTACTACTCTCAGAAACTCCAAGAATTTAATTAATATCCCCTGCATGCCATCTGTCTGCTTCGACTGTGCCCTTTGGAACCCTCGTTCAGCATGCAACAAACTCTCCTACATCCATGACTTTTTCCTTTCACTTAACATTGACCTCCTTGCTCTTAAGGTACCGTCACACCTTACAACATCAGCTACGATGTTGGAAGCGATGCCGCAGGTGCGCGCTCGCTTCCGACACCGCAGCCTAGTTGTCATGCGGCAAGATGTTGCCGGTGACGGTGCTGTGAAGTTGGCGCAGCGATCGCTCGCTGGGCTGGAATCAACCCAGCGAGAGATCCACTGCAATGCAGCGAATAGGCGAGATCATCCGTGACATCGCTATTGCAGTGTCACACCAAACGATACCGCAGGTTGTTTAAGTTGAAGTTGACAAGTTTTCCTGCATGCAGGAAAACCTGTCAACTCCGACTTGAACAACTATCGTTGTTGAATCGTGCGTTTACACGCATCGACACATCGACGATGTCGTTTCAACATCGTTCCTGACGTCACTTTTGAATGACATCAGAAACGATGTTGAAAGATGTAACGGGGCCTTCACAGAGACCTGGATTCAGCAGTCAGACGCTACCACTGCTGCTGCTCTCTCATATGGTGGTCTCCAATTTTCTCATACCCTAGACCTGAGAACAGATCAGGTGGAGGTGTTGGTCTTCTGCTGTCAACAAATTGTGATATATGAAGAGATTTTGACAGAAACCAATTCTTCTTTTTTATCCTTTTATTTGAAGTTGGTTAAAACATGTGAAGTGGACTAATTCTGGACGCGTTTCGAGGGAGTACCTCTTAGTCCTCATCACTTCACTTGTTTTAACCAACTTCAAATAAAAGGATAAAAAAGAAAAATTGGTTTCTGACAAAATCTCTTCATATGTCATTAATCCGGATGGACGCCAGCCATTCTGTCAGAAACCTGGATGCATTGAGCAAAGCGTGAGTGCCCTCCCTCCTCCCCTTCCTTCATGAGTCAACAAATTGTGCTTTTCAGGTTATCCCACCTGTCCCCTCACTTATATTCCCTTCTTTTGAGGTACACACTGTAAGATTCTACAGCCCCTTCTCCCTGCGAGTGGCAGTGCTTTATCGACCCCCAGGCCCCCTACGTCAATTTATTGATCACTTTGCTACCTGGCTTCCCCACTTTCTAGCCTGCGATCTTCCCACTCTCATCATGGGTGACTTACACATCCACCTCTTATCTTTTAACCCTAACCTCCTTTCTTGGTCTTTCACAACTTTGTAACTCTGCCACACATGAAGATGGGAATACATTGGACCTGATCTTCTCCAGGCTCTGCTCAGTGCATGATTTTACAAAATCCTCTCTTACACTCTCTGACCACAACCTTCTTTCATTCTCAGTCAAATACTGTCAACCCTTCAAGGACACTCCCAACTCATTCACCTATAGGAATATACAAGCCATTGACACTCAGAAACTTATAAAGGATTTACAGTCTTCACTTGCCCCAATCTCCTCCCTCTCTTGTCCTGACTCTGCTCTAAAACTCTGTAATAAAACACTGCAAAGTGTCCTGGATGAAGCTGCACCTCCTACACTTAAAACAACTTGACATTAACAGCAGCAACCCTGGCACACACTGCAAACACGGTTTCTGCAGCGGTGCTCCAGGTGTTCAGAAGGCCTGTGGAGAAAATCCGGTTTTTCGGACAAAGTACCTTATTGTCCGCGCTGCTGCCACGGAGGTGAATACACCAACGACACTGGACGTATGAGTACTGGTGATATAGGTTTATTTCCAACGCGTTTCGGAGCCACGTACCGAGCTCCTTCCTCAGGGAAGGAGCACGGTACGTGGCTCCGAAACGCGTTGGAAATAAACCTATATCACCAGTACTCATACGTCCAGTGTCGTTGGTGTATTCACCTCCGTGGCAGAAGCGCGGACAATAAGGTACTTCGTCCGAAAAACCTGATCACTTCACCGCGCCTTGTGGAAGTACAGTCCCTGCAGCAGCTGCATTATTTTGAGTGATTACGCTGGTTGTGTGCTACACAACCGGACCAGGTGAGCAAATCTGATTTTTTTCTGCATTTTACCTGTCTATAAAGGATAAGACCCTATGAGCGCATTCTCAACCCTCTAGATATGTGGAGAAAATCCAACCTGGCCGAAGATTTCATCCATTATAAGTTTATGCTAAAAACATACAACACCGCCCTTCACCTCTCCAAACAAGCTTACTACAACATCCTTATCACTTCACTAGCCAACAATCCTATATGACTCTGACACTTTCCATTCTCTCCTCAGTCTAAGAGTACAGGCCCCAACCACCAGTCTCACAGCTGGCGATCTGGCCGAATATTTTAAGGACAAAATTGACAACATACGACAGGAAATTTCAGAACATCATGCATTCTCCTCCCTTCTGCACCTCATCCAACTCACTTTTGGTCTTTGATCCGGTCACAGGAAGAAGTCACCCGGCTTCTTGCATCTTCTTGCCCCACTACCTGCACCAGCGACCTTATTCCCTCACATCTCCTTACATCCCTTTCTCCAGCTGTCAACATCTCACCTAACTAAAATATTTAATCTTTCCCTCTCATCTGGTGTTTTCCTCTCCACCTTCAAACATGCCAGCATACATCCATCATTAAGAAAAACATTCCTCGACCAGAACTTTGCTGCTAACTACAGACCTGTCTCTAATCTCCCCTTCATCTCTAAATTCCTGGAAAGCTTGGTCTACTCCCATATGATCCCCTATCTCTCCAACAATTCTTTTCTTGACCCTCTACAATCCGGCTCCTTACATTCTACTGAAACTGCCCTCACTAAAGTCTGTAATGATCTACTAACAGCTAAATCTAATGGTCACTACTCCTTGTTGATCCTCCTGCATTCGATACTGTGGATCACCAGCTCCTTCTCTCTATGTTCTGCTCTATTGGGGTTAAGGACACCGCTCACCTGGTTCTCCTTCTACCTCTCTGACTGCTCCTTCTCTGTATCTTTTGCCGACTCCTCTTCCCCTCACAGTTGGAGTTCCTCAGGGTTCAGTCATAGGTCCCCTTCTCATCTCTCTATACACTGCCCCCATTGGACAAACAATCAGTAGATTTGGTTTTCAGTACCATCTCTATGCTGACGACATCCATTTATACACCTCTTCTCCTGACATCACCTCCACATTACTACAAAATACCAGTGATTGTCTGTCTGCTGTCTCTAACATCATGTCTTCTCTCTACCTTAAATTGAATCTGTCAAAAACTGAACTTCTCGTGTCTCCTCCCTCTCCTAATCTTCCGAAACCTTCTGTATGTGGTTTTACCGTTACTTCTCAACAGCACGCCCGCTGTCTTGGGGTTATATTTGACTCGGATCCCTCCTTCTCTCCCCAAATCCGGTCTCTTGCTCGCTCATGTCACCTACACCTCAAAAACATCTCTAGAATTCAACCTTTTCTTACTGTTAACTCTGCAAAAACTAACTGTTCCTCTTGTTCATTCTCGCCTGGATTACTGCAATTCTCTATTAATCGGTCTCCCTCTTACTAAATGCTCTCCTCTCCAATCCATCCTCAATGCAGCAGCCAGGATCATATTCCTCTCCAACTGCTTCACCGATGCCTCTATCCTAGGGCAGTCATTGCAATAGCTGCCAATCCGGTATAGAGTACAATATAAAATTCTCACCACAAAGCCCTCCACAGTTTTGCTCCGCCCTACATCTCCTCTCTCATCTCTGTCTATCGCCCTACACGTGCCCTCCGCTTCGCAAGGGACCTAAGACTGACATCAGCCCTCAGATACACCAAGAGAAACTTATCCATGCAATGTGAAGAGCTGCAAGACCTGTGCTCACATAGAGACCAAAGACAGGATTCAGATCCCCAACTCACAACAGAATTATAAGATTCCTGGAACATTCACATGCTCCTCTTCCAATGTTTTGTATTTAATTATGTGCACTATATGTCCTGTGGGGACTTTTTATGTTGGTGAGACTGGACAACGGCTAAGAGTAAGGATGAAGTTTCATCGTCACACAATTACACACAAAAAAATACATTTACCAGTAGCCAAACATTTTTCTAGTCTAGGACATATTATTGAAAATATGAAAGTTGCCATTTTGAGAGGTAATTTCAAATCACAAAAACATTGAAGGGTCTGTGATCCAAATTCATTAGAACTTTCAATTGTATCCAGAAAGGGCTAAACCTAACTGACGGATTTATGGCTCATTAGAACATCAGAAAAAGGTTGTTCAAAGACACTGAAGTCTTAAGACACCAGGTTTTCATATAAATTAGAGTCATAAAAACTTTGACATCACTAAGCCTGGCTGATTGATGATCCTCTCCAGGCTTTGTTTTGTTTATTTAGTTAAATGTCCATTCATTATATCTTGCATCTGCTCTAGTTGTTAATGTATATATATTTTGAGTGGTTCCATGACAATTGTGTACAAGATAATTGTGTACGGACAATTGTGTACAGACAATTGTGTACAGGCCAATTGTGTCCAAGGACAATTGTGTACAAGGACAATTGTGTACAGGGCAATTGTGTACAAGACAATTGTGTACAAGGCAATTGTGTACGGACAATAGTGTACAAGGCAATTGTGTACGGACAATTGTGTACAAGGCAATTGTGTACGGACAATAGTGTACAAGGCAATTGTGTACGGACAATTGTGTACAAGGCAATTGTGTACGGACAATTGTGTACAAGGCAATTGTGTACGGACAATTGTGTACAAGGCAATTGTGTACGGACAATTGTGTACGGACAATTGTGTACAGACAATTGTGTACAAGTGTGTACAAGGCAATTGTGTACGGACAATTGTGTACAAGGCAATTGTGTATGGACAATTGTGTACAAGGCAATTGTGTACGGACAATTGTGTACGGACAATTGTGTACAGACAATTGTGTACAAGTGTGTACAAGGCAATTGTGTACGGACAATTGTGTACAAGGCAATTGTGTACGGACAATTGTGTACAAGGCAATTGTGTACGGACAATTGTGTACGGACAATTGTGTACAGACAATTGTGTACAAGTGTGTACAAGGCAATTGTGTACGGACAATTGTGTACAAGGCAATTGTGTACGGACAATTGTGTACAAGGCAATTGCGTACGGACAATTGTGTACAAGGCAATTGTGTACGGACAATTGTGTACGGACAATTGTGTACGGACAATTGTGTACAGACAATTGTGTACAAGTGTGTACAAGGCAATTGTGTACGGACAATTGTGTACAAGGCAATTGTGTACGGACAATTGTGTACGGACAATTGTGTACGGACAATTGTGTACAGACAATTGTGTACAAGTGTGTACAAGGCAATTGTGTACGGACAATTGTGTACAAGGCAATTGTGTACGGACAATTGTGTACGAACAATTGTGTACGGACAATTGTGTACAGACAATTGTGTACAAGTGTGTACAAGGCAATTGTGTACGGACAATTGTGTACAAGGCAATTGTGTACGGACAATTGTGTACAAGGCAATTGTGTACGGACAATTGTGTACAAGGCAATTGTGTACGGACAATTGTGTACGGACAATTGTGTACAGACAATTGTGTACAAGTGTGTACAAGGCAATTGTGTACGGACAATTGTGTACAAGGCAATTGTGTACAAGGCAATTGTGTACGGACAATTGTGTACAAGGCAATTATTTGTGTACAGGCCACTTGTACAGGCCACTTTCACAATGACGCTTACTTTCAGTTTCATTACTCACCCCTTGCAACTTTCACCATGACTTTTACTATGAGCAAGTCTGAAAAAGACAAAGATGTCCTTAGGCTTGGGGGACACGAGTATATCCTGCACAGGACACGTGATGACAGCATCAAAGAATGGCGGTGCAGGCAAGTCAACAAATTCAAGTGTCCCGCACGCATGCACACATCTGGAGCCGCGATTGTTAAACAGCCGACTGAGCACAGTCACTCTGCAGATCCAGTTCAAGCTGAAGCCAGAGCTACAATGGCTGCTCTGAGGCAAGAAGCAATCAGCTCTCAAGCATCTACTAGAAGCATTGTTGGACAGGTTCTTCGAGACAGGTCTGATGACGTGTTGTCTCGAATGCCCAAGCGAAGTGACGTTGAGCGAAATACACGTCGGGTCAGGCAGCGAGCAAACACCATGCTGACTCCTCCTCAAAGCATCAATTTTGCTATCCCCCAGGAATACAGCGACATCATTTTATATGACTCTGCAAGAGATGACCCCCACAGGATTCTTGCCATTGGTAGCAATGAACTGTTGCCTTATTTCGAAAGAGGAGAGACATGGTTTGGCGATGGAACGTTCAAGGTGGTGCCAACCATGTTCTTTCAGCTGTATTCTCTCCATGCAAAAGTCGGCAACTCCTATCCTCCCCTGATCTACTGCCTGCTGCCAAACAAGACTGGTCCAACCTATCGTCGAATGATCACGGCGCTCAAAGGGTTGATGCCAGGTGCAAATCCCCAGAAAATTCTTCTTGACTTTGAGATGGCAGCAATGTCAGCTTTCCAAGATGAGTTTCCAGCTGCAGCGATTTCTGGCTGCTTCTTTCATCTGAGCCAGTCCATTATTCGAAAGGTCAATGAGCTGGGCCTAAAGGCTGAATTTGAGGCTGAGGATGGAGAGTTCAATCTCAAGGTAAAATCTTTGGCCTCCTTGGCGTTTGTCCCACCAGCCGAAGTAAGTGCAAGGTATGACGAACTAGCCCAAATCTTCCCTGATGATGATGCTACCAATCAGCTCCTCTCCTACTTTGAGCATACCTACGTTAGGGGGCCAGGAGTAGGTGGACGCTTTCGAAACGCAAGGTTTACTCCAGAGGTCTGGAATCATTATGCTGACGCTTTGGCCTCTGCCCCCAAGACCACGAATTGCTGCGAGGGGTTTCATAACGCCTTACAAGCACTCTTTCTTTGTGCTCATCCTACCGTGTGGAAACTGTTCAACGGACTCATTAGTGACATGGCAATTCATAGACTTACAGCCCAGAATGCTGAGGTACTGAATGTTGAGCATCCACGAAGCAAGTATGTCCAGCTAGCTGAACGACTGCGTGTGAAAGTGGCTGATTATCACAATCAAGGAGACAAGCTGCGGTATCTACGAGCGATCAGCAACATGCAGGCACGATAGACAAGACCAGCAATATTTGTAGAATAAGAATAGAAGAAGCTTTGAAACTGTTATTCAATAAGCAATCTTACGTTAAAATCAATGATGAATAAAGTATTTCCTTTTTTTGGACGTTTAATTTTTTGTTTTCCCTATACTTGTCTGTAAATAATCGTCCGTACACAATTGTCCGTACACAATTGCGTTGTACACAATTGTCCGTACACAATTGCCTTGTACACAATTGTCCGTACACAATTGCCTTCTACACAATTGTCCGTACACAATTGCGTTGTACACAATTGTCCGTACACAATTGCCTTGTACACACTTGTACACAATTGTCTGTACACAATTGTCCGTACACAATTGCCTTGTACACAATTGTCCGTACACGATTGCCTTGTACACAATTGTCCGTACACAATTGCCTTGTACACAATTGTCCGTACACAATTGCCTTGTACACAATTGTCCGTACACAATTGCCTTGTACACAATTGTCCGTACACAATTGCCTTCTACACAATTGTCCGTACACAATTGCGTTGTACACAATTGTCCGTACACAATTGCCTTGTACACAATTGTCCGTACACAATTGCCTTGTACACACTTGTACACAATTGTCTGTACACAATTGTCCGTACACAATTGCCTTGTACACAATTGTCCGTACACAATTGCCTTGTACACAATTGTCCGTACACAATTGCCTTGTACACACTTGTACACAATTGTCTGTACACAATTGTCCGTACACAATTGCCTTGTACACAATTGTCCGTACACAATTGCCTTGTACACAATTGTCCGTACACAATTGCCTTGTACACAATTGTCCGTACACAATTGCCTTGTACACAATTGCCTTGTACACAATTGCCCTGTACACAATTGTCCTTGTACACAATTGTCCTTGGACACAATTGCCCTGTACACAATTGTCTGTACACAATTGTCCGTACACAATTATCTTGTACACAATTGTCCTGTCACCATTTTGAGTTTCTTTCAATATTTAGTCATACCATGCCTGCCTGATGAAGGAACCTAAGATGTCTCGAAAGCTTGCCTTGTAAAATCACTTACTTTTGTTAGCCATTAAAAGGTATCACAACTACAAGATTATTATCTTGCTTCTTCCACTGAGAGCAATCAACATATATGCAGATGTAACTGAACAATAAGTCACATTACTATTTAGGAGGATATATACTGTTCAAAGTAGGCTATCTTGTATGTGTTGTGTATTTCTTCCACACAACCTGTATGTTAAGTGTTAAAAGGCTGGCAATACCTTTCAATATAGACAATTTTGAGATTTGCCTGTCAAAGCTAATTAGACAGACCACACAAACATGCATACTGCAAGTGAAAATGAGCTTTTCTGTCATGTTCATATAGTGAGCTTTATTTTTTCTGTTACACTGAATTGCTTCCTTTATACTCATGCATATTGCTTAAGGTCTTTATAACAGCAAATGAAAATCTTTTTTGCTTTTTATTCCTGAGACAGTTCCTGATGGAAGAAAAAAACATGATGAAATGTTTCCAGCAGCTAGATGGTTAATTCAGTATGATGTCACCCTTAACAAGGTAGCATTGTAGATTATAGAAGTGTAATCATCACAGCAAGGCGAGCCTTGCTGCTACATCAGTTCATTTTTTAACCCAGTGGATTGCTAGAAATAATGAAAGAAAGGACTCCCCGCTTAGTCAGGGGGCCTGGCGCATTTTGAGGTCATACACCTATTGTGTGAATGTGTGTTAGCTGCAGGAAGTTGAAGCTGCTGAAGAGTCTAGACAGAGCTGACCTTGGAAGCTTAAAAGGCAAGACTTGAAACAGAAAAGATAATGAAATTTCTCCTGGGAGAGCGAAGCTAAAAGCCAGATTGCATGTTGACCATCATTTTCCAATACTCTTCCTCCCACTGTGAATAATATCTGGAAAGTGAAGTGATATTGCTTACTATATTTCCGTCAAATATTTCAAGATTATGTCTGGTTGAGGAGCACATGCCATAAAAGATGGCATTGAAATGCAATTTTAAAGAATCGTGAATGAAGCTGTACAAGTGGAACTATTTGTAGTTGGTGTAATTTATTGTGTAATCTTATGAAAATATATAATATGGCATGATTTAAAAAAGTAAACACAAGAATACAACCTTGACTCTTCACACCGTGGGCCCTATTTGTAAAGGCAGTTTTGCCAAGAATCTGATGTAGATACTTTGAAAATTTGCAAAATTTTAGCGCAACTCAGAGTTGTTCAAAAATTTAGCAATTTAGCATTTTTACACCCGTTTCTCTCTACTTCACCAAAATTGTCAGAGCTGGATGGAGCTGGAGTGTGACAACACGGCTTGTCTAATTCATGACAATCTGTGGCGTTACATATGCCAGAAATCTTACACCAGTCAGTGACCAGGCATGCACCTCTTCATGATTCTGGAGTGCCTGACTTCACCATATCTCCTCAAGACTGGTAAGAAAATCACTAGTCTTGATGAATTGAGGCCTCTGTCTTTTATTTTTGATTATCATATGAGCTAGGAAACCTCCTGACATTTATAATAAATCTGATCCATTGACCATTTGACCTCTGTTCAATGATATTCATTGGGGCTTTCATCTTTTTGGCAATAAGGAATAGCATAGGGCTCTGCGCTGTCCTATACGATATCATCCAACTCAATACTCCTTTCTTTTACAATCTGCTTTCTATGAGTGACAAGAGCCACTTCATGTGTCATGTGTGTGTTTAATTTTTTTTTGTTCTCTTGGTTTAGTAGGTATTATATATATATATATATATATATATATATATATATATACTAGATGGTGGCCCGATTCTAACGCATCGGGTATTCTAGAATATGCATGTAGTTGACATACTGTGACTGAAAGAACTTGTTCAGTCAAAGTGAGTGAACTACATATATATAGCAGTGCTATGGTATATGGTGGCATATTACAGTACATGTATAGCAGCACTATAGTATATGGCGGTACATTACATTACATGTATAGCAGCACTATAGTATATGGCGGTACATTACAGCACATGTATAGCAGCACTATAGTATATGGCGGTACATTATAGTAAATGTATAGCAGTGCTATGGTAATGGTATATGGTGGTACATTATAGCACATGTATAGCAGCACTATAGTATATGGTGGTACATTACAGCACATGTATAGCAGCACTATAGTATATGGCGCTACATTACTGTACATGTATAGCAGCGCTACAGTATATGGCGGTACATTAAAGTACATGTATAGCATCACTATGATATATGGCGGTACATTACAGCACATGTATAGCAGCGCTATAGTATATGGCGGTACATTACAGCACATGTATAGCAGCGCTATGGTATATGGCGGTACATTACAGCACATTTATAGCAGCACTATAGTATATGGCGGTACATTACAGTACATGTATAGCAGCGTTATGGTATATGGCAGTACATTACAGCACATGTATAGCAGCGCTATGGTATATGGCGGTACATACAGTACATGCATAGCAGCGCTATGGTATATGGCGATACATTACAGTACTTGTATAGCAGCATTATAGTATATTGTGGTACATTACAGTACATGTATAGCAGCGCTATGGTATATAGTGGTACATTACAGTACATGTATAGCAGCACTATAGTATATTGCCGTACATTACAGTACATGTATAGCAGCGCTATGGTATATGGCGGTACATTACAGTACATGTATAGCATCACTATAGTATATTGCCGTACATTACAGTACATGTATAGCAGTGCTATGGTATATGGCGGTACATTACAGTACATGTATAGCAGTGAAAAACAGAAACCAAGTGCACTTACAGGATGCAGTCAGAGCCCAAATCTGAAGCAAGCCCAGCTGCAGGCTGATAAATCACCTCTACCAGCAAGATGTGGGAGGCGACCTGCCATGTATACACTGGGCTTGCATAGAGCACCATTCACACTGATACATATGATGCAGAGTGTCTGAAAGCTACCCAACCGCTCCGCTGCCTGAGCATTGGGCCGCACAGTACGATGCTTCTGCACCACTAGATGAATGGCGCCCCTATGGGCCCAACTGCACCCTGGATGGATAAAAAAGTGAAAAAGTTTTTTATATGATAAATAAAAAACCTTTATAAATGGGATTTTGGTTCATGTATTGGCCCAAGACATTTAAGCTGATGATCCACGTCACGGAATCCCATGCTCATCAGTCCTAACAAAACTGTACAAAAACTACTAGAAAAAAAGCAGCATCAAAAAATCTTACCATCCATGCCAAAAACAGAAACCAAGTGCACTTACAGGATGCAGTCAGAGCCCAAATGTGAAGCAAGCCCAGCTGCAGGCTGATAAATCCCCACTACCAGCAAGATGTGGGAGGCGACCTGCCATGTATACATTGGGCTTGCATAGAGCACCATTCACACTGATACATAGAGGTGATTTATCAGCATGCAGCTGGGCTTGCTTCACATTTGGGCTCTGACTGCATCCTGTAAGTGCACTTGGTTTCTATTTTAGGCATGGATGGTAACATGTATAGCAGCGCTATGGTATATGGTGATACATTACAGTACATGTATAGCAGCGTTATAGTATATGGCGGTACATTACAGTACATGTATAGCAGCACTATAGTATATGGACGTACATTACATTACATGTATAGCAGCGCAGCAGGGGGGCAGGATGGAGCAGGGGAGCACGATGGTGATGGGGGGCACAGGATTGTGGCAGGGGGGGCAGGATGGAGCGAGCGGGGCAGGATGGAGCCGAGGGAGCAGGATGGAGCAGGGGGGGCAGGATGGAGGGGGGGGGCAGGATGGAGGCGGGGGTGGGGCAGGATGGAGCGAGTTTGGCAGGATGTAGTGAGCGGGGGCAGGATGGATGCGGGGGGGGGGGCAGATGGATGCGGGGGAGCAGGATGGCTGCAGGGGTGGGCAGGATGGTGTGAGCGGGGGGCAGGATGGATGTGGGGGGCAGGATGGATGCGGGGGGGGGCAGATGGATGAGGGGGAGCAGATGGATGCGAGGGGGGCAGGATGGATGCAAGGGAAGCAGGATGGAGATGGGGAGCAGGATGGATGCGGGGGGGGGCAGGATGGATGCTGGGGGGCAGGATGGATTCGGGGGGCAGGATGGATGCGGGGGAGCAGGATGGCTGCGGGGGTGGGCAGGATGGTGTGAGCGGGGGGGCAGGATGGATGCGGGGGGCAGGATGGATGCGGGGGGGGGCAGATGGATGCGGGGGGAGCAGATGGATGCGGGGGGGCAGGATGAATGCTGAAGGGCAGGATGGATGCGGGGGAGCAAGATGGATGCAGGGGGGGCAGGATGGAGCCGGGGGAGTTGGATGGAGCCGGGGGAGCAGGATGGAGCCGGGGAAGCAGGATGGAGGTGGGGGGGCAGCCGGCAGGTCATGGAGCCCGGGGGGGCAGGATGGAGCCAGGGGGGCAGGATGTAGCTGGGGGGGCAGGATGGATGCAGGGGGGCAGGATGGATGTGGGGGGCAGGATGGAGGCGGGGGGGCAGGATGGAGCCATCAGGGCATGGAGCCAGGGGGACATGATGGAGCCAGGGGGCCGGATGGTGGTGGGGGGCAGGATGGAGCGATCGGGGCAGGATAGAGCCGGCGGGGCAGGATGGTGGCGGGGGGAAGGATGGAGGCGGGGAGGCAGGATGGAGCGAGCAGGACAGGATGGAGCTGGGGGAGTTGGATGAAGCCGGGGGAGCAGGATGGAGCCGGGGAAGCAGGATGAAGGTGGGAGGGCAGGATGGAGCCGGCAGGTCATGGAGCCCGGGGGGGCGGGATGGAGCCAGGGGGGCAGGATGTAGCTGGGGGGGCAGGATGGATGCAGGGGGGCAGGATGGATGCGGGGGCAGGATGGAGGAGGGGGGGCAGGATGGAGCCGGCAGGGCATGGAGCCAGGGGGACAGGATGGAGCCAGGGGGCCGGATGGTGGTGGGGCAGGATGGAACGATCGGGGCAGGATATAGCCGGCGGGGCAGGATGGTGGCGGGGGCAAGATGGAGGCGGGGAGGCAGGATGGAGTGAGCAGGGCCGAATGGAGCTGGGGGAGCGGGATGGATGCGGCGGGGCATGATGGAGCCGGGGGGGCAGGATAAAGCCGGGGGGGGGGATGGAGCCAGGGGGGCGGCAGGATGTAGCCAGGTGGGGGGGGCAGGATGGAGCCTGGGGGCAGGATGGATGCGGGGGGGCAAGATGGATGCGGGGGGCAGGATGGAGGCGGGGGGCAGGATGGCTGCGGGGGTGAATAGGATGGCTGCGAGGGGGGCAGGATGGCTGCGGGGGGGGTGGATGGCTGCGGGGGGGGTCAGGATGGAGCCGGGTGGGGCAGGATGGCTGCGGGGATGGGCAGGATGGCTGCAGGGGGGGAGGATCCCCCTCGCCCCCCTCTGTTCTTACCCGTCTTTTGCAGCATCGCACTGTGTACAGTGGTCATGTGACAGGGCGGGCTGTGTGATGTCACATCAGCCCGCCCTGTCACATGACCGCTGTACAGGGAGAAGACAGGTGAGAACTGCGGGAGGCGATGGGGGAGGCAAGGAGGGAGGCAAGGGGGGAGGCAAGGAGGGAGGCGGTGGGTACTGGTGCCGTGGGCTGCCATGGCCGTAAGCATGTAGCCAGGCGATAACGACGCCTATGCGTTGCTGTCGCCAGGTTACAGCTACTGTATAATCTAATTTTGAATGCGCGCGGCTTTTTACATATGCGGCTCTCATTGGTTGCCACGGCTGGCGGCAACCAATGAGCGCTGGCGCGCGATTTCGGCGTCAGACAGACACAATTAGGAGATTAAATAGTAGATATATATATATACTAGCTGTAGTACCCGGCTACGCCCGGGTTTATAAATAACTGATGTTAGCAATAACAAAATAGAATTTGAATATGCCATATTAGTGACCTGTAAGAAAATAGAAGCTGAGCTGTGATTGATTGCTATAGGCAGCCTAATAAATCTCCAGCCAATAGTAAAACCCTCCCCTGGCCGGGCAATATATGTTATCTAACACATACACATAATAGACAGTTCATGTGACTGACATCTGCCTTAATTCCCTATTATGGCACATGTGTTGCACATTGGCTGTTTTTAATCAGATGTTTATGTTTGGAAATTAAAGAGCACACGTATGAGGCGAGTTGTGTGAGGTGATTTGTGCACATCTGTGTCTGTCTGTGTGGTGTGTGTGTCCCTGGGGTGTGTGTATGTGTGTGCCCTGTGGGGTGAGTGCATGTGTCCCTATAGGGTGTGTATGTGTGTGTGTCCCTGTGGGGGGGTCTGTGTGGTGTGTGTGTATCTGTGTTGTGTGTGTGTCTCTTTGTGGTGTGTGTGTGTGTCCCTGTGGGGTGAGTGCATGTGTCCCTATAGGGTGTGTATGTGTGTGTGTCCCTGTGGGGAGGGTCTGTGTGGTGTGTCTCTTTGTGGTGTGTGTGTGTGTGTGTGTCCCTGTGGGTTGAGTGCATGTGTCTGTGGCGCCCCTGCGGGTATTAGCCACAGTATAAGATCATAATAGTTGCACTCACTTAGAAAGCCATGCCACTGCACTACCACCTTTGGCCAGTAGGGGGAGCTCCAGAGACACCAGAGACTTCCCTAGAGATAAAACACTGGTCTGAGGTAAATTTTCAGACAGTTGGAGCCAGGAGCTCAGAGTGACAGGAGCTGCATTGAGTTCCTGAGGACTGACTGACAATTTCCAGGGCCAAGCCATCGGTCTGAGGAGGAGAAAACTGATAAGAGGAACACTTTCAGAATCGGGTAGCATCATTATCTACCCTAGATAAAAAGCGCAGATACGAATACCGGATCCGTGGCTGCATTAGTTATATACAATACAGCAACCGGAAAAAAACGTGAGGTAACAACAAGCTTCACAGGGCCAGACACAGCAACATACTAAGAGTTCAGCAGTATTCCCGGAGGGGGTAAGCAGAGAGAGACAAAGGACTCAAGTTGCCTGTTGAGTGGGACCCAGAGAGGACAGATTTGGGCCGGCAGCGAGTTCACACACGGCAGCAGGGCCACATAGACAGCGCAAGCAGGAGGTAAAGGACCCGGTGGGGCCTGAGCAACTGAACCCCTATTGCAGACTCCGGAGACGGGACTTGTTGTATTATAGTTTGGTTGAAAGTAAACCAGTTTAAACCTCATCTGTGCCTCAGCCTCTGATTTAACAGCTACCATCTATCCAGGATTGGGACCATGACCGCTGAGAGAATTTGCTGTGAATCAAGTAAGTGTCTGTGCCCTTAACATCTCCTCACCATACTTCCATCTTCATCCATCATTAACTTTAACATCACCTGTCCAGGGGACCCTACAGCCCTACCCGGAAAAGGGCTATACCATCTCAGCTGCCTCTCACCATCATCCCCTGGCCAGTACAAGGCAGCGGTGGCCATATATAGCCACATTATTCCGGGTGGCGTCACGACAATAACATCTACAAACTTTATAAATTATATAAACTTCTAAATCCCCTGTAAATACCCCCTTTTAGGAGTGTGTCAGCCTGGGGCCACGGCCTGGGTCCAGCCACCAGTGACTTCCCCAAGGAAAGGGACCCTGCGCCGGGTTATCCCGGTCCCCTAAGTTGGGCGGCACACCTCCCTTTGGCGTCACGAACAGGATTTACCGTGCCTGGTTAAATCGGGTACTGTGTGCCGTGATTAATGCCGAAAATTGTGAGAAAATCCGAGAAAAATTGACTTTTTTTTTAATCAAAAAGTGATTTTTCCCATTGGAAACCATTGAAATAGACTTTTCCCCATTGACTAACATTGAAACAAAATGGCCGCCAGCCTCTGAGGTAAAATTGCATCATCACTAATTACCTCATAACTGCCACAGCACGAGACTGCTATTTGAACTGTGTCATAGCCCTGAGCTCTGATCTGACTGAAAAATTTCAGATTCCGCCATTACTGAGCTCGCGGCGAGCAGAAGCAGCAGGGGGCGTGTCTTTGTGGGCGGCACCAAGCTGAGAGCTCTGACGTCGGCAAAAGGGGAAAACCAATCCTGCTGCACAGCGGAACGATTATACGCCATCCCGACGGAAGCAGAAGACCGGAAGGGTCCGGATTAACTAAGGGGGCGCAACATGTCGCAGCACGGAGACGCCGAAACACTCGGCGACACAAATGCAGCTGAAGCACAAAACAGAGCGCTCGGCAGCACAGCGGCGCAAGGTGCAGCGCCCATTATGCCGATGTTGATGCCATATACCCAGGTGCTCCATGGCTTCCAGTGTATGAAGGTAAGCCTAATACTTTTGATGATTTTAAAGAAAAACTGCTGGCCTATTTAAACATGTTTCCAATGGCAGAAGCTCAGCGTGTCGGTTTGCTGATGGCACAGTTAAGTGGTAATGCCAAGCGAGAAGTCACAGCATGGTCCGCTGATCTAAAAGACACTGCTGAGCATATTCTAGCTGGATTAAAGGCAGTATTTGAAACTACTGCTGGTAGCAAAGCAAAGACCAAATTCTTCAATTGCAAACAAAAGGCCAATGAGAGTGTGAGAGACTTTGCCCTGAATTTACAGGAGGCCCTTAAAGCGCTTACACTGGCTGAACCAATGTTTAACACTGGCGCTGATAAATTGTTAAAAGATCAATTCATTGAGGGACTATTAACCCCTTGTCATCGAGGGCATGCGAGTATGCTGACTTTCAAGGACCCTGAAGTGACATTTGCCCAGTTAAAGGAGAGCGCTATTCGTCTCCAGCAGGCAGAGGCACTTTGGGATCAGGATCCTGAGCCATCCATTACAGAAACCCCTCAACAACAGAGAGTGCCAGTGACATCAGTTAAGCCCCTGGAGGCCAGTGCTAATGATGCTTTCCAGCAAAAGCTTGACTCTCTAACAGACATTGTCACCTCAATGGCTAAAACCATGCAGGAAATGAGAGAATCACAGACTACACCCAAGATGGAGTTGGCGAACCGCAGAGAGGATATTCCCTGGATGAGACCCCAGAGATACCCAGCGTGGAGAGGACGACCCAACGACCGTTACCAGCCGGATGGACAGCCTATTTGCCGCCGTTGCCGGAAGCCAGGCCACATCGCCCGCAATTGTGATTTAAACAAGGATCCCCTGGGAATGCGGGCCGCTTCGCAGGAGTGAACTTTCAAGGCCCAACATCCTGGCACGATAAGTACGTCGGAGGACGTCCCATTATCCCCATCGTGCTGGACGGTATTCCCCTTAATGCCTTGTTGGACACTGGTTCCCAGATTTCATCTATACCACATATCCTTTATAAGACGTACTGGGCAGATTCAGACATTGATAAAAGACCATCTAATGTTGAGCTAAGTATATATGCTAGTAATGGAAAATTGGTACCGCAAGTAGGATTTAGAGAGATGACCATTAAGATTGGTAGAGCAGAATTAAAAAATCAGGGTATCATAATTGTTGATGTTAACCGACGGGAACCTTTTGTATTGGTAGTTATGAATGTTTTAGAAAATTGTTTTTCCGAGGTTATTACTATTTTACAGCAATTTGCGGAAACTGCCCAATCCTGCCAGCAGAGAATTCTCCGGAGAGAGATAAAAGCATTGGTGCTGAAGCAACAAGTAGAGGTTGCAGGTGGAGAAATCGGCAGTGTGAGGGTAAGTGACCCAACTCCTATAGTAATACCTCCAAAAACTGAAATGCTGGTATGGTGTAGAGCAGCCATTGGTATTAAAGGACGAGATTACCAAGCCTTGGTAGAGCCTGTGTACACTGATAGTAGACCCACGATATTAACGGCTAGAGGAATAGTCGAGGTACACAGGGGAAGAGTGCCCATACGTCTTTTGAATTGTGGAGAGGAAGAGGTCACTTTACCAAGGTACGCTACAATGGCCAAGCTATACACTGTTGACAACAATGCCATCATAGCCATTGGGCCCTTGAATCCGTCATGTCAGGCGGACGACAATGGTTCAAGTGGAGAATTAGAAGATTGGTGTCAGCAGCTGCATATAGGTACAGATTCAACACCTACCCACCAAAAACAAGGGGTGTGTACCGACTAGTAGAAGAATATGAACGGGTCTTCAGTAAACACCCATTAGACTTCGGACAGATTAAAGGGGTAGAACATACAATTCCTACCGGTAACCACCCACCAATAAAAGAGAGATATAGACCCATACCGCCCGCTCATTATCAATGTGCTAAAGACATCCTGAGGGAGATGAAACAGGCCGGGGGTAATAAGAGACAGTTGTAGCCCCTGGGCAGCCCCTCTGGTAATAGTTAAAAAGAAAGACGGAACCATGAGAATGTGCGTAGACTACCGGCAGATTAATCACATTACCCATAAAGACGCCTACCCCTTACCTAGAATTGAAGAGTCATTAGCCGCTTTAAGATCTGCTAACTATTTTTCCACCTTAGACTTAACAAGTGGGTATTGGCAAGTCCCTGTGGCTGAGGAAGATAAAGAGAAGACAGCGTTTACCACTCCAATGGGTCTCTGTGAATTTAATTGTATGCCGTTCGGACTCTGCAACGCACCCGGTACCTTTCAGCGATTGATGGAATGCTGTCTCGGACACAAGAACTTTGAATCCTTTCCTTCTGTACCTAGATGATGTAATAGTCTACTCAAAGACTTACGAACAACATCTACAAGATTGGCAGAAGTGTTCGAAGCCTTATCCCGGTATGGTATGAAGATCAAGCCATCAAAATGTCACCTTCTAAAGCCAAAGGTACAATTCCTGGGACACGTTGTAAGTTTCAGAAGGAGTAGCACCGGATCCCGAGAAAGTAACCGTAATAAGGGATTGGCCAAGACCTACCAGCGTGAAACAGGTGAGGCAATTCCTGGGACTGGTGGGCTACTATCGTAGATTCATCCAAGGGTTCACCAAGCTAGCAGCACCTCTACAAGACATCCTGGTAGGGCAGTCGAAGAAGCCTTCAAACCGCAATCCTCCTTTCCAGTGGAGTGATGAGAGGGAAGATTCCTTTGAAAAGTTGAAGAAAGCATTGACCGGAGAAGAAGTTCTGGCATACCCCGATTACCATCAACCTTTCATCCTTTACACAGATGCCAGTAATGTGGGACTGGGAGCAGTACTATCTCAGAAGCAAGGAGGCAAGGAGAAAGTCATCGCCTTTGCAAGTAGAAAGCTCCGGCCTACTGAAAGAAAATCCTGAAAATTACAGCTCCTTCAAGTTAGAACTACTGGCAGTAGTCTGGGCTGTGACTGAGCGTTTCAAACATATTGGCAGCTGCAGAATTCACCGTCTATACTGATAACAACCCATTGACCCACCTGGATACAGCCAAGCTAGGTGCGCTGGAACAGCGATGGATAGCCCGGCTGTCTAATTACAACTTCGTGATCAAGTATAGAGCAGGCCAAAAGAATGGAAATGCAGACGCCTTATCCCGATTGCCGCACTTGAGAGACGTGGAAGAAGAACAGGTAGAACTTGAAGAAATTGAACTACCCCGCCTTCCATCGTCCCAAGGTAAGACAGTATCAATCCAGTGCCTACCAGAAACATCAACAGGTGAATCTCAACCCATTAGCACACCACAGATGGGCTGACACTCAAGACAGCAATCCAGCTGTGAAGTTGGTGAAAGAACTGCTGACTGAGCAAAGTGCGTATCCCAATGAAAATGCACCGAAAGAGACACATCAACTCTGGAAAGAGAGAGGCAAAATGTTTCTGTACCAAGGAAAGCTGTGCAGAAGATATACCAATCCAAAGACGCATGAGCTAGTATGGCAGATCATTGGCCTAAACAAGATGTAAAAATGGTCCTAGAAGCTTATCACAATGGTGCTGGTCACTTCGGGTGGAAAAAGCTAGAAGTACTTTTAAGAGAAAGATTCTACTGGGTTGGAATGAGAAGATCAATTGAAGAATGGTGCAGAAACTGTGGTCCGTGTAACCTCAGAAGAAAAGATCTAAAAAACCAAAGAGCACCATCTCCAGCCTATAGTTACCAAGCAACCACTTGAGCTCGTAGCAATAGACCGCGTGAAATTGACACCAAGCCGGTCCGGCTACGTCTATGCTTTAACCATCGTGGACCATTACTCCACGTTTCCTGGTAGTAGTGCCCGTGAAAGATCTCACTGCAAAGACAGCAGCTAAGGCGTTCCAGACATACTTTTGCAGACCTCATGGGTATCCGGAACAAGTACTCGCAGACCAAGGTACAGCATTTGAATCAGAGATCTTCAGAGAATTTTGCAATATGTATGGCTGCAAGAAGATCCGTACAACAGCCTATCATCCACAAACAAATGGCTTATGCGAAAAAATGAACCATATTGTAATCGATCTCTTTAAAGACTTTACCAGAGACAGAGAGAAATCTATGGCCAGAGAAATTGCCTGACTTGGTAGACCTCTATAACAATGTCCCGGTAAGCTCCACAAACTGTACCCCAGCTTACCTTATGCGTGCAAGACCTGGCAAGCTACCAATAGATCTAGAAATGGGCATCGTAAAACCTGACGCAGAGGTGCAGGATTCCAACTGGGACTCCCTACGCCAACAACAATATCGCCAAGTGCAAGAATGCGTAGAAAGGAATCTCCAGAAAACTAGAGAAAGACAAGAGCAATACTTCAACCAGAATGCTCTAGCAACCCCATTAAAACCTGGTGATCAAGTGCTCAAGAGAAACCGTCGCACTAATAAATTGGACAATCAGTGGGAATCTGTCCCATATACAGTTTTACCAATGAGAGTGAACAATCCTAAAATGTGTCTTATAAGCAAAGATGGTGGAATTAACATCAGTACTAGTGTCAAGAGACAATCTAAAACTATGTCCAGAGACATTGAAAGAAAAAGAAGTCATTCAACCTGAACCAGAAGTTATTCAACCTGTACCGGTTCAACCTGTTAACGAAAAAGAAGAAGATGGAGTATATCACACCTATCTAGGAGACTTTCCTAAAACCTGGCCAACCTACAATGGTGCAGTAGTAGTTCCCATGATGGCCTTCTATCAAACACCAGAGCCTGTAATACCAGAAGTCCCAAGACAGGAAGAACAAATTCCTAGTAATAATAGTCCTGGACACGGTGGAATTGCCAACCCCACAAATGTGGAATTATCCCTAGCAGAACCAGAAGTACTTACTAGGTATACGTCCACTCACACCATCACATTGAGTACACCCAGTACACAAGCGTTACGCAGATCACAGCGTAGTACTCAGGGTCAATTACCAGCAAGATATGCAGACTACCAAATGTAAATAATATTTCAACCAGAAATATCTGAAAGGAACTTGTCTAGTTGTTAATTAGTAGTTATTAAGATGTAACGTTAAAAAGCTCAGTACCTACAGAGACTATTCTGTATGAACTACTTGCATATTCTTGAACTCTTTTCTTCATTTATCAGCCCGGAGGCGGTAAATTAAAGCTCCGGAAGACTGCTTTTTGAACATTCTTAAGTTTATTCATAAACTTTGTTGGAAAAATGGACGCTAAGTGCAGTGCCTTTCCTAACAAATAAATAGCCCTCAAGGACAGAGCTGTATTAATGGACGCTATTTGAAGTGACTTTTTACAAGACTCTATTTTTAAACTTGAGTGGTTTTTGTAACTTTTTATTTTTTTTTTTAAGACTCTATCAATATTATCTTTTTATATCTTATGTTTATTGTCCCACAGTCCCGGAGTACTGTTCTAACTAAGGGGGAATGTGGCGCCCCTGCGGGTATTAGCCACAGTATAAGATCATAATAGTTGCACTCACTTAGAAAGCCATGCCACTGCACTACCACCTTTGGCCAGTAGGGGGAGCTCCAGAGACACCAGAGACTTCCTAGAGATAAAACACTGGTCTGAGGTAACTTTTCAGACAGTTGGAGCCAGGAGCTCAGAGTGACAGGAGCTGCATTGAGTTCCTGAGGACTGACTGACAATTTCCAGGGCCAAGCCATCGTCTGAGGAGGAGAAAACTGATAAGAGGAACACTTTCAGAATCGGGTAGCATCATTATCTACCCTAGATAAAAAGCGCAGATACGGATACCGGATCCGTGGCTGCATTAGTTATATACAATACAGCAACCGGAAAAAAGCGTGAGGTAACAACAAGCTTCACAGGGCCAGACACAGCAACATACTAAGAGTTCAGCAGTATTCCGGAGGGGGTAAGCAGAGAGAGACAAAGGACTCAAGTTGCCTGTTGAGTGGGACCCAGAGAGGACAGATTTGGGCCGGCAGCGAGTTCACACACGGCAGCAGGGCCACATAGACAGAGCAAGCAGGAGGTAAAGGACCCGGTGGGGCCTGAGCAACTGAACCCCTATTGCAGACTCCGGAGACGGGACTTGTTGTATTATAGTTTGGTTGAAAGTAAACCAGTTAAACCTCATCTGTGCCTCAGCCTCTGATTTAACAGCTACCATCTATCCAGGATTGGGACCATCACCGCTGAGAGAATTTGCTGTGAATCAAGTAAGTGTCTGTGCCCTTAACATCTCCTCACCATACTTCCATCTTCATCCATCATTAACTTTAACATCACCTGTCCAGGGGACCCTACAGCCCACCCGGAAAAGGGCTATACCATCTCAGCTGCCTCTCACCATCATCCCCTGGCCAGTACAAGGCAGCGGTGGCCATATATAGCCACATTATTCCGGGTGGCGTCACGACAATAACATCTACAAACTTTATAAATTATATAAACTTCTTAAATCCCCTGTAAATACCCCCTTTTAGGAGTGTGTCAGCCTGGGGCCACGGCCTGGTCCAGCCACCAGTGACTTCCCAAGGAAAGGGACCCTGCGCCGGGTATCCCGGTCCCCTAAGTTGGGCGGCACATGTCCCTATAGGGTGGCTATGTGTGTGTGTCCTTGTGGGGGGGTCTGTGTGGTGTGTGTCTGTGTTGTGTGTGTCTCTTTGTGTGTGTGTCCCTGTGGGGTGAGTGCATGTGTCGCTATAAAGGGGGTGTGTGTCCCCTTAGGGGTGTGTGTGTCTCTGTGTTGTGGGGTGTCCCTGTGGGGTGAGTGCATGTGTCGCTATAGGGTGTGTGTGTGTCCCCTTGGGGGTGTGTGTGTGTCTCTGTTTTTGTGTGTGTCTCTTTGGGGTGTGTGTTTTGTGTTTGTTCGGTGTGTGGTGAGTATCCAATGTTGGGGCTGCACCTTAGTGACTATACACTGGCTGTTTACTCTTTGTGTGCATACCAGTCCCCGTGCGTGGGTGAATATCTCATGTTGGGGCCCCACCTTAGTGACTATATGCTGGTATGTGCTGTTAGTCTTTGGCGCTATCATTAAGCCCTCTCATTCACAAACTGTCAACTGGTAACTGTCACTTTTTCCCCATTATGTAGACAGGGGCAAAATTGTTTGGTGAATTGGAATGCGCGGGGTTAAAATTTCGCCTCACAACATAGCCTGTGACGCTCCTGGGTCCAGACGTGTGACTGTGCAAAATTTTGTGGCTATAGCTGACAGCTGTCGATTTTCCTCCAACACTTTTCCATTCACTTTTTCCCCATTATGTAGATAGGGGCAAAATTGTTTGGTGAACTGGAACGCGCAGGGTTAAAATTTCGCCTTCACAACATAGCCTATGACGCTCTCGGGGTCCAGACGTGTGGACTGTGCAAAATTTTGTGGCTGTAGTTGCGACGGTGTAGATGCCAATCCCGGATATACATACATACACACACACACACACACACACACACACACATTCAGCTGCATATATTAGATATATATACTGTATAAAAAGAGAGGGGAATTGCAAAATGTGTATATCTTTGCCAATAGCAAAGAAGGGTGACAGAAAAGTGTTAAGCTACTATATTGGCCTTAAGGCGTTATAGTAAAGTTGCCTCCTCGCTTAGATCAGGAAGAGGCAATGATGAGCTGGAGCATATACAAATATTACCCCTTTTAGGGTGTCAAATCAGCACTTTTCGCCCACAGTTGGTGGTCCCTCTATATTGGTGCTTGCAGCTGTGCCACCATTTTTTTCACATCACTCACTGAATTTACTGTGGGCTTA
>JARQOC010001780.1:0-35066 GCA_033576535.1 Allobates femoralis | reverse complement strand
GCATCGCCGGGGGGAATGAGGGATTTTTAAAAATCGGTGTAAAGGGTCCCCACCTTTTAGCCAGAACCCCCCTCCTGGTCTCAAGATCCCAAATTTTCAGGGTTGTCAGTATATGTTGGGTTTCCGGGCCTATTTTAGGTCTATCTTCTGGGTGCAGCCAAGGTCTATACCTGAGAGGAACCTCTAAGTCCCCCTGCTCTATCGCTACCCATTGTTTAGATTTATGGTGGAACTGCCAATCAAAAATTCTAATCAAAACAGCAGCCTTGTAATATGCTTTAAAGTTGGGTAATCCCGCGCCTCCCTGAAGCTTATGACGATACAAATTTTGGATATCTATCCTTGGTCTACGTCCGCCCCAAACAAATCTAGAGAGAAGCACTCTTAAGGTACCTTTACACGCCGCTACAGAAGGTTAGAAACCACCGGGTGTCTCACATGCACGTGCACGTTTCAACGGTTCCTAACAGTACCTGATACCGCATTTACACACCGCTACAAGGTGCTCAACAGTAGGTTTTTTCTATGCCTGGATGCACCGACGGGTGCCGCAGGTTAACTTCTGTAGAGCACCTTCCCTCATTTACACGCCGCTACCACAAGGGAATATGGGCGGACCTGGGGCAGCAGGGACAACACATAGGCAGGCCAGAGTTGTGGATTACGAGATGCTCGTACGGTGATTGGACAAAGCAATAGCATCATGATTGGCCAGCCAGCGCAGGAAGGCTGGCTAATACATGATGCTATTGCAATTGTGTAGTGTGACTGGTCAGCTCCTTAAATATGCCGCCCTATGCAGGGACAACCAATCGTAACGCAGGATCTTCCACCAATGATCGCTGATGGGGCGCGGTATCCCGGAGGCTGTGTCACGCCCCAGGGAGTTCACTAGGTGATGAAAATACCTTCCTGTTCCTCGATTACACACCACTACCATAGGGTTTAAACCTACCTGTTTTTGAGCACGGCTGAAAGACAGGTGTCGACAGTGACCGGTGGCAACAACCTGAATTACACACTACCTCGCGGTGTTTTGACGGTACAAGATACAATTGTCTCCGACACCCGGTGGTTTCTAACCTTCTGTAGCGGCGTGTAAAGGTACCTTTAGGCGATCAAAAAAACCAGACGGAACATCTATCGGGACAGTCTGAAATAAAAACAGGAATCTAGGTAGTATATCCATTTTTATCGCGTTGATGCGACCAAACCAGGAGATTCTCTGTTTGTCATATTTTTGTAAGTCATTAGATGTTTTCTGCAATAGGGGAAGATAATTTAACTTAAACCACTTGGTAGGATCTCCAGGTACAGATATTCCCAAGTATTTCAAAGTATCTGTCCTCCATTTGAATGGGAAATGATCTATCAAATGGGCCTTTTCGTTCTCCGGGAGAGAAACGTCCATGCCCTCTGTTTTGGCAATATTAACCTTTAAGTTACTCAATTTACCGAATTCGTCAAAAACTTTGAGAATAGAGGGAAATTAAGTACGAGGTTGTGTGACAAACAAGAGAAGGTCGTCAGTAAATAGTGCTGCCTTATAGTGTTGTGAGTTCCAAGTCCAGCCCTTAATATTAGGGTTTTGCCGTATTGCATTTGCGAGATGCTCCATGATAGTAACATGGATCAGAAGAGACAGAGGGCAACCCTGATGTGTCCCATTCTTGATGGAAAATGCGGTAGACAAATCTCCGTTTACTTTGACCCTAGCCGTGGGACATCTATATAGAGATAGGATCTTGTTTAGGAATCGTTCCCCAGACCCAACTGCACCAGTAAAGCCTTCATAAAATTCCAACTGACATGGTCGAAGGCCTTTTCAGTGTCCACCAAGAGTAAGCACATCGGGACCTTCGAGGCCCTCGACCGTGCCATAAGCTGCATCCGTTTGTTTGTGTTGTCTCTAGCCTCCCGTCCTTGAATGAATCCTACTTGATCACTGTGAACTACACATGGAAGGAGGGGGGCTAATCGGTTGGCAAGTAATTTAGAAAACAATTTAACGTCAATATTAGTTAGCAAAATAGGCCGATAGTTTGCTGCTTCAGTATGGTCTTTCCCAGGCTTTGGCATTACACTTATATGGGCCTTCAGGTCCTGGGGGACCCAAGGGCTCTCAGGGGAGATTGAGTTATATACCTTTGTCAGGAATGGGACGAGTTGAGGTCCGAATTGTTTTGAAGAATTTTGCTGTATAACCATCAGGACCCGGACTCTTTTCCCCCGTAGAACTTTTAATGGCCTCTGACACCTCCATCTCAGAAAAGTCTGTATCTAATAAATCCACATCACAGGGCTCTAGGGTCAGGATAGCTGTCACCTCAATATAAGTTTTAAATTTTTTTGTCCAATTGTATTTGGTTCATGTCATCATAATGGCCTTTTATGTCGTAAAGACGACTATAAAAATTCCCAAAGGTTTGTAAGATGTCGTCTGGGTTTTGGGTCACGTCTCTATTAAGTTGTCTAATTTGAGGGACCCGACCTGGCGTACCCCTTGGGTGTAATAGCCTTGCCAGTGGTCTGCAACATTTGTCGCCATACTCGTAAATATACCTGTGTAGTCTTTCTTTACCACGCAAGTATTTTTGGTTTATAAGGTGTCTCAGTTCATCTCTGGAAATCACCAAGTCGGCTAAAGTCTGTTGTGCTAGGGACTGTTTATGTGAACATTCCAAGGCTGCTATCTGTTTTGTTAGGGAGTCTATCTTTTCCTGTTTTTCTCTTTTAAGTCTGGATCCGTGCTTCAAAAGGACCCCTCTGATCACGCATTTCAACGCCTCCCATTGGGTTGGAGTAGACGTAGGATCATTAGCGTGAACTTCTAAAAACTCTAAGATGACTTTTTTGACCTCCAAACTACACATCATATCATTAAGGAGGTTGTCATTTAACCGCCATAACCATTGTTTTTTGTGCCCCCCCCCCGGCAAATGCATCTGACAATAAATAGGTGTGTGATCGGACATGCAAATCTGGCCTATAGATGTCTGGACCCGCCAAATCAGAATGCGCTGGCTGACTAAGAACATATCAATTCTACTATAAGTCTCATGGGCAAAGGAATAAAAAGTGTAGTCCCTATCTTTAGGATGTAGGGCTCTCCAAAGATCTACCAGGCCCAGATTTTGTATCGCTCTCCTGACCGCATTTAATTTGAATCATGGTAATCCACGTCCTCCTGGAGAATTATCCACTGCCAGGCTGAGAGTAAAATTGAAATCTCAGCCCACCAGTAGGACTCCCTCAGCAAATGACGCCAACTCGGTCAGGACTGCCAGACATTTTTCTATTGGATTTTTGTTTGGAAGATACCAATTAGCTACAGTAAAAACGATAGAATTCACCTTTAGTTTCTAAAAGATATACCTCCCCTCTTGGTCTATGACCGAGTCTAGCACAGTATGTACAAAAGATTTATGCACCGCTATGGAGACTCCTCGTGATCGCGCCTCTGGGTTGGAGCTATGAAGCCACATGTAATATCGTCTGCCACCAATGCCAGGGACATGGCCGCTCTTAAAATGGGTCTCCTGTAAGGGTAACAACATAACATTTTGTTATGCATTTCTTCAATTATTTGAGCTCGTTTTTGTGGGGTATTGAAGCCCCTGACATTATAAGAGCAAATTTTCATTTGAGCCATTACATTCGTTCAGAGTAGATAAAGAGACTTACATGACTACTGCTTCAATCAGGTGAGGCCCAAGAAGACCACAGGAGCAGTTAGAGCTCTTGGAAAACAAAGAGAACAATAAAGGAGAAGTAAAGCTAGATAGAATAGAGGGGATAGCTAGAAAATAGAAATACGTTAAAGAAAGTTACAGAATAAGGTACTGAGATGTAGGGGAAATAGACACCTAACCTAAATAGGCTACTAGTTAGGTGTTGAAACGTAGGACACCGAAACCAATAGTCTAACCAAAACAACGATTGGGATATAACTATCCCAGCGCACCTGTGTGTCTGGGATACCCAAGTGAGGTATAAGCCTTCTACAGAGGAGTCCCCCTCCCCAGGCTATTATATTTGCATCTTAAAAAATTAAACATCTTATATATATATATGAGTGCAGTTTAAGAGGCGCTAGTGGGGCCGATACCTCTCACAAACATCATCAAAGGGGGCATAGCCAAAAATAATTTCCAATTAACTTGTAAGGGCCCCATCCTTCTTTCTAACAAAACAAACATCGTCCAGCCACTTCCCTGACCCACAGTATTGTGAGGAAAGTAAGTTCTTCCGGTTGCAGTTGTACTCCACCCAATTGTGGTGTCTTGGATCAGGACTCCACCAGTTTGCTTCTTCCGACAGCGTACCGGAATGCATATGTCTCAAATAAGGAGGGAAGAAGGGGGAAGAAGGGAAGAATAGGACGGGGGAGGGGGGCAGATAAAGGGGGTATAAGGGATGGCGAGGAAGGAGAGTAAGGATGGAAGGGATGGAAAGATACAATGAGGAGATAGAGGGGTCAAGAGAAGAGAGTCACAGAAAGGGAGGGGGCAAGAGGCCGCGATACATCACTAGAAAAAGAGTACATTTATCATAATGTGTGACGGTATTATTCCTGTAAGAAAAAATTATCTATCCGCTTTCCCAGACCACTAGCGGGGGGGACGGCAGTCTTCTCCGAATCCCTTTCTTCGACGATACGGCACTCCTTGTCTCAGGAAGCCTTCTGCTGCTCTTAAAGGGAAGTCTGGCCAACCATTGATGGATACTGGAGGCACCTCCAGGGCTGAGGTGAATGGCTGAACGTCAGTGGGTGAGCGTAATATGTGCATCCGACCCTCCTTTCTCACTTGTAACTTGAAAGGGAACCCCCAACTATAAGCAAGATCGTAGTCTTTAAGCACATCCAACAGGGGGCGCAATGCTCTCCTTTTTTGGAGTGTTAATCTGGATAGGTCAGGAAGTACGGATAGGTTTCTTTCACCAAATCTGTAGGGAATCCCATTTCGAACTTTGGCCATGATGGCCTCCTTAATGACATATCTGTGGACCCTGCAGATGACGTCATGGGGCCATTCCGGATGAGGTGATTTGGGGCCCAGCACCCTATGTGCTCGGTCTAGTTCGATAGTATTAGATGGGGGGTCGACTAGTATTCCATTAAATATGGACTGGAGAACATTTGCAAGATCTTTTGATTCCACAGATTCAGGCAGTCCTCGTATACGTATATTACTACGCCGTCCTCTATTTTCCGCATCATCCAGAGAATCTATTAGATGGGTAATTTGGTTGGATTGAGTCTGTAACGTAACCTGTTGAGACCTACACATCTCCTCCAGGTCTGTAATTCTTTGGGCATGGTCTTGTCCCTGTGCATCAACCCTTGTCACCTCTCCCCTCAGGCAGGAAAATTCACTTCTGTAAGCCTGTTCCAGTTGTCTGATATACGACTCCATATCCTCCCTGGTGGGGATGGCAGCCATACGTGCCCTCAGATCACCTAGTTCAGTTAGTACACCGATGCTGTGCAGCTGGCTATCTTGGGGGATTGCATATCTGGGGTCTGTCCTGAAATAACATGTGATTGATCCAGAGCCCACAATGAGTGTCCCGCATGGTTCTCTCATCCCCAGTTTGCCAGGGGATCATGGGATGTGGCTTCCAAGGGATTTGTATCCATCTCTCCCCTCTCTGTCAGCAGGGAAGCAAACCTTAGGGCTCCTTTCACTGTGGGTGCAGGGGAGGTAATCCTCTCCATTCCTCTACCATCTGCAGCTTACCCCTTCATGTGCTGCTGCAGAAGATTTCCCTCGCCGCCCTGTACCTTATGAGCGGGTTTGTCTGCTGCTGGAGCCTCTCCTTTGCATGCCTGCCCCACCGGTCCTCCAATTATCCTGGGAGCGGGATGTGTTCTCTTCAGCGCGTGCTGTGCGGTCGGCGGTTCCCTCTGCTCCATCCGTCTTCCCCACCGCGGACATCTTCTGAGCTGTTGCTCTGGCGGGAGTCTGCTTAGCCTTGTTGAAAAAGCGTCTAATAGACGATCTAGGGGTCTGCAGGACCTGGCGTTCAGGGGCTGGTGATCTCCCCAGCTTCTCCTTTCTCATAGTCTGGTCTGCACTGCCGATGGCTGGGTGTAAATAGCTGATAAAAGAGCCTGGGAGCGGGAGCCGTCTCTTCTAACCTCCTCACTCCTCCATAGCTAGGCCACGCCCTCCATAATTTGCATTTTAATGCTATCTAGGTGCTGTCCATTTTTCACTTACTGCTGGATAGGAGAAGGTAAAAAACATAATTTTTTTCTGCATCCAAGAGAGACTCGTGAAACTCGACCAGACTTGGATCACATGCTGATAAAAATCTGATAGAACTCTTGTTAAAATCACTAATGAAACTATGACCATTTATGAGAAAATGAACAACTGACTGAGCCCTTGTACACACATACACACTATCCATATCAATATGTTTTTACAATGTGGGATGAATGTCCACACAAAGATGCAGAATACATACAAAGTCCATGTGAATTCTGCCCTTACTTTGGCCTTCCATCAGTAGGGTCCTGGATTTGAGGCAAAGTGGTGACTTTTTTCGTATGGTTGTATTTGCTCAGTTTAGGATTGATATGGAAATGTGCACTCCTTGCAAAGAAATATTCTAAATAATACTTTTTTTATTGAAAAGAAAAACCTTTGAAAAAAGATAGGTAAAGATAATGTGTGGTGCTATTTTTCATTTTTTTTTTGCTTGATTTCTGAAACTGAACATGGACAAAACAGGATTCATCGTGTCACTCTACCACTCCACCAGACTTATCCATCAAAGTCAATGGCTGTACACTTTTCTCATTCCCACATGCTTGCTGCCTTGGAGTAACCCTTGACTCCACGCTCTCTTTAAAGCAACTATCCAAGCCTCTAGCCAACTCCAACGCAAAAATATTTCCCGAATCTGTACATTCCTTGTCCAAGAAACTGAAAAAACACTTGTGCATGCCCTTATCATCTCCTGCCTTGACTACTGCAACCCCCTGCCCCCTGGCCTCCCTTCTAGCACTCTTGAACCCCTACAATCTTACCAAATCTTTGGTGCCTGATTAATCCACCTGTCTCCCACTATTCCCCGGCCTCTCTTCTCTTCTAATTTCTTCAGTGGCTTTCCATTACCTAGAGACTCCAGTTGAAAACACTAACCATAACATACAAAGCCATCTGCAACCTGTCTCCTCTGTACATCAGTACTCACCTGCACACAACCTCTGATCCTCACAAGATCTTGTTCTCTATTCAACTCTTATCTTCTCTTTCCACAATTGAATAGAATATTTCTCCTGTGCCTCCCCCATACTCTTTCTGACCCCAAAATATCAGACGTTAATGAACTGTGGAAACCTTCAAAATGAACCTGAAAACTCACCTCTTCTGACAAGCCTTAAACCTACAATAACCCACAGTTTACTATACTGCTGCACAATTAGCTCTCCTCACACCTACTGTATCCTCACCATTCCTCATAGATTGTGATCCCTTATGAGCAGGGTCTTCTCTACTCACCTATTGTACCCTCACTCTTCCCTTGTAGACTGAGCCCTCATGAGCAGGGTCCTATCTCCTTCTGTACCTGTTTGTGCCTTGCACTGTTCATGATTATTGTACTTGTCTACATATTCCCCCTTTACCCCTTTTACATATAAAGCACCATGGAATAAATGGCACTATAATAATAATAATAATAATAATAATAATAATAAAAATGTATATGTAGATCTGTGGGAATGTGAGAGAGACATACAGGGAAGGAAATAATTATTTGATCCATTGCTGATTTTGTAATTTTGGCCACTAACAAAGACATGAACAGTCTATAATTTTCAGGGTAGGTTAATTTTAACAGTGAGAGATAAAATATGAAAAATAAATTCCAGAATATCACATTGTCTAAATTATATAAATGTATTTGCATTTTGAAGAGAGAAATAAGTATTTGCTCCCTCTGGCAAACAAGAGTCAATACTTGGAGGCAAAACTCTTTTTGTTGTAGATGATGATGAGGTTTGTTTGTGCACGTCAGGAGGTATTTTTGTCCTCTCCTATTTGTAGAATATCTCTAAATGATTAAGATTTTGAGGCTGCCGCTTGGCAACTCTGAGCTTCAGCTTCCTCCATAAGTTTTCTATGGGATTAAGGTGTGGAGACTGGCTAGGACACTCTATGACCTTAATGTGCTTATTTTTGAGCCATTCTTTTGTTGCCTTAGCTGTAAGTTTTGGGTCACTGTCATTCTGGAAGACCCAGTCACGACCCATTTTTAATGTCCTGGTGGAGGGAAGGAGGTTGTCACTCAACATTTTACGGTACATGGCTCCATCCATTGTTCCATTGATGCAGTGAAGTAGTCGTGTGCCCTTTCCAGAGAAACAACCCCAAAACATAATGTTTCCACTGCCATGCTTGACAGTGGAGATGGTGTTCTTTGGGTCATAGACAGCATTTCTTTTACTCCAAACACAGCGAGTTGAGTTTGTCATAGAGCTCAAATTTTGTCTCATCTGATCACAGCACCTTCTTCCAATCACTCTCAGAATCACCAAGGTGTTCAATGGCAACCTTCAGATGTGCCTGCACATGTACCTTCTTGAGCAGTGGGACGTTGCGGGCACTGCAGGATTTTAATCCATTACGGAATAATGTATTACAAATGGCTTTCTTGGTGACAGTGGTCCCAGATGCCTTGAGATCTTTAACCAGTTTCCCCTGTGTAGTTTTAGGCTGATTTCTTACCTTCCTCATGATCCTTGATACCACATGAGGTGAGATTTTGCATTGAGCACCAGATCGATTTGTCAACGGACACTCATTTTCTATTTCTTCCATTTTCTTATTATTGCACCAACAGTTGTCTCCTTCTCACCAGCATCTTACTTATGGTTTGTAGCCTATTCCAGACTTGTGCACGACTAGGATTAGTGTTGAGCGAACATGCTCGGCACTACTCGTTACTCGCACGAGTATCACTGTACTCGGGCGACTCGCCGAGCACCGAGTAATCTCGCGATACTCGTGCTGTGCTCGTGGCCGTCATCTCTCCATGTTGGCGCTCTTTTGAGAGCCAGCCCACGTGCAGGGATTGGCTGACAGACCACTGCAATGCCACAGCCCTGTTAGTTGTGGTATAGCAGTGATTGGCCGGCCTGCACAGCGTCACCGAGCCTTTATAAGTCCCGGCGCACTGTGCTCGGCACACAGCCTTCCAGACAGTGAGTGTAGGGAGAGTGTCTGCTGCTGATTAGGGACAGATTTGCGGCCCTCATAGGTAGATCCGGATCAGGGCTGCAAACTGCTGCTGACCACAACAGTCCTTCTCAGGACTAATCTAGGAGGACATAGGCAGGGTGATCCAGATCGGAGTCCAAGATTTCCAGTGACCAGAACAGTCCTTCTCAGGACTAATCTAGGAGGATATAGGCAGGGTGATACAGATTGGAATCCAAGCTTTTCTGTGACCATTAGAGTCACCACACTCTTGTACTTAGTACCTTAATACAGGTTAGGGACTAAAATTCTCTCTTCAAACCATTACAGTCACCAGACAGGTGTACGTACTTCCTTAATACAGGTTAGGGAACTAAAATCCAAACTCTTGTCATCAAAACAGTCACCAGACAGGTGTACGTACTACCTTAATACAGGTTAGGGACTAAAATCCTCTCTTCAAACCATTACAGTCACCAGACAGGTGTACGTAGTACCTTAATACAGGTTAGGGAACTAAAATCCTAACTCTTGTCATCAAAACAGTCAGCAGACAGGTGTACGTACTACCTTAATACAGGTTAGGGATTAAAATCCTCTCTTCAAACCATTACAGTCACCAGACAGGTGTACGTACTACCTTAATACAGGTTAGGGAACTAAAATCCTAACTCTTGTCATCAAAACAGTCACCAGACAGGTGTACGTACTACCTTAATACAGGTTAGGGACTAAAATCCTCTCTTTAAACCATTACAGTCACCAGACAGGTGTACGTACTACCTTAATACAGGTTAGGGAACTAAAATCCTAACTCTTGTCATCAAAACAGTCACCAGACAGGTGTACGTACTACCTTAATACAGGTTAGGGACTAAAATCCTCTCTTCAAACCATTACAGTCACCAGACAGGTGTACGTACTACCTTAATACAGGTTAGGGAACTTAAATCCTAACTGTTGTCATCAAAACAGTCACCAGACAGGTGTACGTACTACCTTAATACAGGTTAGGGACTAAAATCCTCTCTTCAAACCATTACAGTCACCACACTGTTGTACGTCATAAGTTTCTACAAGTTAGGGAACTAAAATCCTAACTATTGTCATCTCAACAGTCACCACACTGTTGTACGTCATACGTTTCTACAAGTTAGGGAACTAAAATCCTAACTCTTGTCATCTCAACAGTCACCACACTGTTGTACGTCATACGTTTCTACAAGTTAGGAAACTAAAATCCTAACTCTTGTCATCTCAACAGTCACCACACTGTTGTACGTCATACGTTTCTACAAGTTAGGGAACTAAAATCCTAACTCTTGTCATCTCAACAGTCACCACACTGTTGTACGTCATACGTTTCTACAAGTTAGGGAACAAAAATCCTAACTCTTGTCATCTCAACAGTCACCACACTGTTGTACGTCATACGTTTCTACAGGTTAGGGAACTAAAATCCTAACTCTTGTCATCTCAACTGTCACCACACTGTTGTACGTCATAGGTTTCTACAAGTTAGGGAACTAAAATCCTAACTCTTGTCATCTCAACAGTCACCACACTGTTGTACGTCATAAGTTTCTACAAGTTAGGGAACTAAAATCCTAACTCTTGTCATCTCAACAGTCACCACACTGTTGTACGTCATACGTTTCTACAAGTTAGGGAACTAAAATCCTAACTCTTGTCATCTCAACAGTCACCACACTGTTGTACGTCATACGTTTCTACAAGTTAGGGAACAAAAATCCTAACTCTTGTCATCTCAACAGTCACCACACTGTTGTACGTCATACGTTTCTACAGGTTAGGGAACTAAAATCCTAACTCTTGTCATCTCAACTGTCACCACACTGTTGTACGTCATAGGTTTCTACAAGTTAGGGAACTAAAATCCTAACTCTTGTCATCTCAACAGTCACCACACTGTTGTACGTCATAAGTTTCTACAAGTTAGGGAACTAAAATCCTAACTCTTGTCATCTCAACAGTCACCACACTGTTGTACGTCATAAGTTTCTACAAGTTAGGGAACTAAAATCCTAACTCTTGTCATCTCAACAGTCACCACACTGTTGTACGTCATAAGTTTCTACAAGTTAGGGAAGTAAAATCCTAACTATTGTCATCTCAACAGTCACCACACTGTTGTACGTCATACGTTTCTACAAGTTAGGGAACTAAAATCCTAAGTCTTGTCATCTCAACAGTCACCACACTGTTGTACGTCATAAGTTTGTACAAGTTTGGGAACAAAAATCCTAACTCTTGTCATCTCAACAGTCACCACACTGTTGTACGTCATAAGTTTCTACAAGTTAGGGAACTAAAATCCTAACTCTTGTCATCTCAACAGTCACCACACTGTTGTACGTCATACGTTTCTACAAGTTAGGGAACTAAAATCCTAACTCTTGTCATCTCAACAGTCACCACACTGTTGTACATCATAAGTTTCTACAAGTTAGGGAAGTAAAATCCTAACTATTGTCATCTCAACAGTCACCACACTGTTGTACGTCATACGTTTCTACAAGTTAGGGAAGTAAAATCCTAACTCTTGTCATCTCAACAGTCACCACACTGTTGTACGTCATACGTTTCTACAGGTTAGGGAACTAAAATCCTAACTCTTGTCATCTCAACTGTCACCACACTGTTGTACGTCATAGGTTTCTACAAGTTAGGGAACTAAAATCCTAACTCTTGTCATCTCAACAGTCACCACACTGTTGTACGTCATAAGTTTCTACAAGTTAGGGAACTAAAATCCTAACTATTGTCATCTCAACAGTCACCACACTGTTGTACGTCTTACGTTTCTACAAGTTAGGGAACTAAAATCCTAACTCTTGTCATCTCAACAGTCACCACACTGTTGTACGTCATAAGTTTCTACAAGTTAGGGAACTAAAATCCTAACTCTTGTCATCTCAACAGTCACCACACTGTTGTACGTCATAAGTTTCTACAAGTTAGGGAACTAAAATCCTAACTATTGTCATCTCAACAGTCACCACACTGTTGTACGTCATACGTTTCTACAAGTTAGGGAACTAAAATCCTAACTCTTGTCATCTCAACAGTCACCACACTGTTGTACGTCATAAGTCTGTACAAGTTAGGGAACAAAAATCCTAACTCTTGTCATCTCAACAGTCACCACACTGTTGTACGTCATACGTTTCTACAGGTTAGGGAACTAAAATCCTAACTCTTGTCATCTCAACAGTCACCACACTGTTGTACGTCATACCTTTATACAGGTTAGGGAACTAAAATCCTAATCTCCTGTGACCTCCACAGTCACCAGGCAGTTGTCGCTCTATACAGGCAAAATGCGCAAAGGCGTTGGCAAGGGCGTTGGCAAGGAACAAGGAAGTGGACGTGATGGTGGTGCAGGCAGAGGCCGAGGTCGTGTGCAAGCACTCATTTCGCAACAACAAAGGGCCACATCTCCTCGCTCGCACGTCCTGTCCCAAATTCTTGGGGCCCGCAGCAGTACACCACTGTTGAACCAAGACCAGTGTCAACAGGTTGTTACTTGGATAGCGGATAATGCTTCAAGTCAGATGGGCACCTCCACAAACACCCTGTCTTCCGCACGGTCAACTGTCAGTAGCCGTGATACTGCACCGCACATTTCCCAACCTGATCCTCCTTCCTACCACCTGGCCGATTACACGTCCACGGACATTACAGATCCCACACTAGGACACTCGGAAGAGCTGTTCACGTATCCATTCGCAGAATCTGGCCTGTCGCCACCTCCTCTTGAAGTGGGTCATGAGGAGATGGTATGTACAGATGCCCAAATATTTGAGCAGCCGCGTTATGACGAACGGAACGTTGTCAAAGTGTCTCAACAAGGGGTGGACGATGATGAGACACAATTGCCAGGAAGTCAGGAGGAGGATCAGGGTGCGGAAGAGGAAGACGGCGTGGTGGATGATCCAGTAGCTGACCCTACATGGCAGGAGGATATGCAGAGCGAGGACAGCAGTGCACAGGGGGAGGGAGGCGTAGCATCACAACAGCCAGTACGAAGCAGGGGTGCGTCCGCAGGCAGAAGGCAGGCAACCGTTCCCCGGAACAACAACACGACTCAAGGTGCCTGTGCAAATGTTCGGTCTTCCCGAGTCTGGGAGTTTTTTAAGTTGACTCCAGAAGACTCTAAAAAGGCCATTTGCCACACATGCCATGCCACTATCAGCAGGGGTACGAAAACTAGCAGCCTGACCACCACCAGCATGATCAGGCACATGTCAGCCAAGCACCCGACTTTGTGGGAAGTACCACAGAGTCGAGGAGCGGTGCGTGCTGATGTCACTGCTACGTCTTCGGCTGTTGTGCATGCAAGCCAATCCCCTGTCCATGCTGGCCGCGAACAAGCCTCCGGTCCTGCACCTGAAGTTGCTGAAGCACAAATTACGCCACCATCAACCACGTCCTTGTCCCAGCGCAGCGTTCAATTATCCATTCAGCAAACATTTGAACGCAGGCGCAAATACGCTGCCAATGCCCCACATGCCACAGTCCTCAATGCTCACATTTCGCGACTCATAGCGCTAGAAATGTTGCCTTTCCGTCTGGTGGAGATGGACGCATTCCGCGACCTGATGGCGGCTGCTGTCCCACGTTACTCGGTCCCCAGCCGACACTATTTCTCCAGATGTGCCGTCCCCGCATTGCATAACCACATGTCCAACACCATCACACGTGCCCTGAACAATGCTGTTTCAGCCAAAGTCCACCTAACCACAGACACGTGGACAAGTGCTTGTGGGCAAGGCCGCTACATCTCCTTGACGGCACACTGGATTAATATTGTGGAGGCTGGGACCCAGTCTGAGCGAGGGACGGAACACGTCCTTCCCACACCAAGGATAGCAGGCCTTTTGGTCGCATTTAGCTTTTTGTCTCCTACCTCTGTCATGGTTTCACCGACACTCTACAGCTCCGGAATGTCATGCTCTTCAGCCTCCTCCTCCTCCACCTGCGCATCCTCATCCACTGTACCCTCCACACCAGTCCCAAGCTGGAAGCACTGCAGCACTGCCTCTGCAAAGCGGCAACAGGCTGTGCTGAAGCTAGTCTGCATAGGTGACAAACCCCACAATGCAGAAGAGGTGTGGACATCTCTGAAACAGCAGGCAGATCACTGGCTCACACCTCTGAACCTAAAGCCAGGAAAGGTCGTGTGTGACAATGGCCGGAACCTGGTGACAGCTTTGAGGCGAGGGCAGCTGACGCATGTTCCATGCGTGGCCCATGTGCTCAACCTGGTGGTTCAGAGGTTTGTGAAGTCATACCCGGAGGTGTCTGACCTGCTGGTAAAAGTTCGGCGTCTGTCTGCACATTTTCGCAAGTCACCTGCTGCTTCAGCCGGCCTTGCAAGCTTTCAGCGCCGTTTGCGTCTTCCGGCCCACAGACTGGTGTGTGATGTCCCCACGCGTTGGAATTCAACGCTGCACATGTTGGTCAGGATATGTGAGCAGAAGAGGGCAGTTGTGGACTACCTGCATCACCTAAGCCGTCGGGAAATGGGTCAAACTCCACACATAACACCTGAGGAGTGGAGATGGATGTCGGACCTATGCACCGTCCTCCAAAACTTTGAGGACTCCACCAAGATGGTGAGCGGTGATGACGCCATTATTAGCGTCACCATACCACTACTCTGCCTTCTAAAACGGTCTCTGCTGAAAATAAAAGAGGATGCATTGCAGGCAGAGCGCGATGACTTAGAGCAAGAAACTGTAGTGGGTGTGGGTGAAAACACACAGCCCAGCCTCATGTCATCACAACGTGTAGTGGAGGACTATGACGAGGAGGAGGAGGAGGAGGATGAAGACATGGAGCAACTCTCAGGCCAAATTGGGGATATGACATGCACACCAGTCATACCCTCGATTCAGCGTGGCTGGCCAGAGGACAGGGGAGATGAGGAGGAGGAGGAGGAGGAGGAGGACAGCATGTTCAGTCATCGTGTTGGTCTGGATACTGAAGTGATGGCTGTTAAGAGTCTGGCGCACATGGCTGACTTTATGGTAAGCTGCCTGTCTCGTGACCCTCGCGTTCAGAACATCTTGGCCGACAATCAGTACTGGTTGGCAACACTCTTAGACCCACACTGCAAGGAGAACTTTATGTCTCTCATTCCTGAGGCGGAGAGGTCAGCCAAAATGCTGCAGTTCCAGAGGGCCATAGTCACGGAAGTTGTGAAATCCTTCCCCTCACAAAACGCTAGCGGCATAGGTCAGGATTCGATGGACAACCAAGGCGTACGGCCGAGAGGGGCACAAGTCCAATCCGCCAGAGGCAGGGGAACTGTCTTTACGATGTGGGACAGTTTTCTCAGCCCCTCACGTACCACAGCCCCTGAGGTGCGGGGTAGTGCCACCAGAAATGCTAAGTTCGGGCAGATGCTGAAGGAGTACCTTGCAGATCGAACAACTGTACTGCGAGATTCATCGGTGCCTTTCAATTATTGGGTCTCCAAGCTCGACACGTGGCATGAATTGGCTCTCTACGCCTTGGAAGTCCTGGCCTGCCCTGCCGCTAGCGTTTTATCAGAGCGTGTTTTCAGTGCAGCAGGTGGAATCATCACTGATAAACGCACCCGCCTGTCAACTGAAAATGCAGACAGGCTCACTCTGATCAAGATGAACAAGGGTTGGATTGGGCCAGACTTCACCACACCACCAGCAAATGACAACTGAATTTTATTTTGTTATTTGAATTTGACATGTACCTCCACTCACCCATGGGTACACACTTCCGTACTTTGGCTAATCGCTGGACTGCTACTCCTTCTCCTCATGTGACACCATGATGAGCATTAGAATAGTTAGGCTCTTGTTTGAGGTATACCCGCAGTGGTAAATTTTTTAGCCCATTCTGTTAGAATGGGCATTACAACGACAGGAGACCCGCTCCTTTTCAATGGGAAAAATGTTTTTAGGTACTCCTACACGTCTCTATCCAGGGACAAAGAGGAGCCTCACAATTTTTGGCTGCCCTGACAAAAGGGCTACACTACAATACACCCTGTTCTTCTTAACAGGCCCTCCTGCACGTCTCCATCCAGGGACAAAGAGGAGCCTCCCAATTTTTGGCTGCCCTGACCAAAGGGCTCTACTACAATACACCCAGTTCTTCTTAACAGGCCCTCCTGCACGTCTCCATCCAGGGACAAAGAGGAGTCTCCCAATTTTTGGCTGCCCTGACCAAAGGGCTCTACTACAATACACCCAGTTCTTCTTAACAGGCCCTCCTGCACGTCTCCATCCAGGGACAAAGAGGAGCCTCACAATTTTTGGCTGCCCTGACCAAAGGGCTATACTACAATACACCCACTTGAGGGTTACAGGCCCTACTACATCTCTGTATGCATGGGTGATTGTTGAACCTCCCAATTTTTGGCTGCCCTGACCAAAGGGCTCTACTACAATACACCCACTTGAGGGTTACAGGCCCTACTACATGTCTGTATGCATGGGTGATTGTTGAACCTCCCAATTTTTGGCTGGCCTGACCAAAGGGCTCTAATACAATACACCCTGTTCTTCTTAACAGGCCCTCCTGCATGTCTCCATCCAGGGACAAAGAGGAGCCTCACAATTTTTGGCTGCCCTGACCTAAGGGCTATACTACAATACACCCACTTGAGGGTTACAGGCCCTACTACATGTCTGTATGCATGGGTGATTGTTGAACCTCCCAATTTTTGGCTGCCCTGACCAAAGGGGTCTACTACAATACACCCAGTTCTTCTTAACAGGCCCTCCTGCACGTCTCCATCCAGGGACAAAGAGGAGCCTCACAATTTTTGGCTGCCCTGACCAAAGGGCTCTACTACAATACACCCAGTTCTTCTTAACAGGCCCTCCTGCACGTCTCCATCCAGGGACAAAGAGGAGCCTCACAATTTTTGGCTGCCCTGACCAAAGGGCTATACTACAATACACCCACTTGAGGGTTACAGGCCCTACTACATGTCTGTATGCATGGGTGATTGTTGAACCTCCCAATTTTTGGCTGCCCTGACCAAAGGGCTCTACTACAATACACCCAGTTCTTCTTAACAGGCCCTCCTGCACGTCTCCATCCAGGGACAAAGAGGAGCCTCACAATTTTTGGCTGCCCTGACCAAAGGGCTCTACTACAATACACCCAGTTCTTCTTAACAGGCCCTCCTGCACGTCTCCATCCAGGGACAAAGAGGAGCCTCACAATTTTTGGCTGCCCTGACCAAAGGGCTATACTACAATACACCCACTTGAGGGTTACAGGCCCTACTACATGTCTGTATGCATGGGTGATTGTTGAACCTCCCAATTTTTGGCTGCCCTGACCAAAGGGCTCTACTACAATACACCCAGTTCTTCTTAACAGGCCCTCCTGCACGTCTCCATCCAGGGACAAATAAGAGCCTCCCAATTTTTGGCTGCCCTGACCAAAGGGCTCTACTACAATACACCCAGTTCTTCTTAACAGGCCCTCCTGCACGTCTCCATCCAGGGACAAAGAGGAGCCTCACAATTTTTGGCTGCCCTGACCTAAGGGCTATACTACAATACACCCACTTGAGGGTTACAGGCCCTACTACATGTCTGTATGCATGGGTGATTGTTGAACCTCCCAATTTTTGGCTGCCCTGACCAAAGGGCTCTACTACAATACACCCAGTTCTTCTTAACAGGCCCTCCTGCACGTCTCCATCCAGGGACAAAGAGGAGCCTCACAATTTTTGGCTGCCCTGACCAAAGAGCTATACTACAATACACCCACTTGAGGTTACAGGCCCTACTACATGTCTGTATGCATGGGTGATTGTTGAACCTCCCAATTTTTGGCTGCCCTGACCAAAGGGCTCTACTACAATACACCCAGTTCTTCTTAACAGGCCCTCCTGCACGTCTCCATCCAGGGACAAAGAAGAGCCTCACAATTTTTGGCTGCCCTGACCAAAGGGCCATACTACAATACACCCACTTGAGGGTTACAGGCCCTACTACATCTCTGTATGCATGGGTCATTGTTGAACATCCCAATTTTTGGCTGCCCTGACCAAAGGGCTCTACTACAATACACCCACTTGAGGGTTACAGGCCCTACTACATGTCTGTATGCATGGGTGATTGTTGAACCTCCCAATTTTTGGCTGGCCTGACCAAAGGGCTCTACTACAATACACCCTGTTCTTGTTTACAGGCCATCCTGCATGTCTGTATCCAGGGGCATTGGTGAACCTCCCAATTTTGGACTGCCCTGGCAAAGGAAGATACAATAGACCCAGTTCCTCAAAATGGGCACATTATTTCTAGACAGGGCTTCATGTACGTCTCTTGTCAGGGTCATCGGAGTGCCGCACAATGTTTTCATGTAATCACAAAAAGTAACATACACCAGCTGTATCTCACTATTGGGTATGTGCCCTTAACATTTCCACCCTAAATATTCATTTTGGTGTCATTTTGGAAGGTTTTCTGGACACTCCGTAAAATTGGCGTGAAACTCGGACAACATTGTTCACAGCTGTGACTTTTGAGTGAGAAATGCTTCCAGGGGTCTTCCCCATGGTGTTGCCATGTCATTTCAGCACTCTTCTGAGACTTTTGTGACATTTTTAGGGTTTTTCCAGGCAGCCGGCAGTCATTTCATAAAAATACTCGTGTCTCCCATAGGATAACATTGGGCTCGTTACTCGGGCCGAGTACACGAGTATCTCGGGATGCTCGGCCCGAGCTTCGAGCACCCGAGCATTTTAGTACTCGCTCATCACTAACTAGGATCTTTTCCCTGACATCCTTAGAAATCTCTTTGGTCTTGCCCATGTTATAGAGGTCAGAGTCTGACAGCTTAATTGAGTGTGTGGACAGGAGTCTTTTATAAAGGTGACAATTTAAGACAGCTGTATTTAATGCAGATAACGAGTTGATTATGAGCGTCTAGCTCTAGCTGGTCTGTAGAGCTAGAACGTAATGGTTAGCAGGGGATCAAATACGTCTTTCTCTCTTCAAAATTCAAATACATTTATATATAATTTAGACAATGTGATTATCTGGATTTTATTTTTGGTATTTTATCTTTCACTGTTAAAATTAACCTACTGTCATGCCCTCAGTCACCGGGCCGGTCTCTGCCAAGCAGGGAGATTGGTGCCCACCACGCAGTCCTTACATAAAAGCTGCCTATTGGTAAGATGATGACCTGTGGTTTCTTCTCCAAGGCATTTTTGCCCTGCAAACTTAACTATTCAATTGGGGATAGAGAGTTACTGGCAATTACATTAGCCTTACAAGAATGGTGATATCTGCTTGAAGGCCAGTTCATCCAGTCATCATTTACACTGATTATAAGAATCTGTCTTATCTCCAGTCTGCTCAAGGACTCAACTCTCGCTAGGCTCGTTGGTCCTTATTCTTATTCTCTCCATTTCCATCCTGCAGAGAAGAATATCAAGGCTGATGCGCTATCCATGTCCTTCCTGTCTGATAACCTAGAGGAGGAGCCTCATCACATCATTGAACCGTCTAAGATGATCACAGTGGCTTCAGTCAGGCTGTCGCAGCTTCCCTCTGGTAAGACCCTTGAAACTGAGAGAGACAAGAAGCAAGTCCAACACTAGGGTCATTTTTCTAAGCTTGCCGGACATCCCAGTCAAAAGAAGATGTTACAGCTAATATCTTGACACTACTGGTGGTCCACCTTGCGCCAAGATGTTCTGGACTTCATTGCAGCCTGCCCCTCCTGTGCGTGCAATAGAACACCCAAGAAACTGCCAGCCGGTCACCTTCTTCCGCTCCCAATTTCCATCTGCTCCCTGGCAGCACATTGTCATGGACTTCATCACGGATCTGCCAGCATTATCCAGTTGTAGATTAATCTGGGGTGTGTTGACCAGTTCTCTAAGATGGGATATTTCATTCCACTGTCTGGTCTCCCTTCCACTCCTAAACTCGCAGAGCTCTTCATCCAGCATGTCCTTCGGCTTCACGGCCTTCCACTCCACATTGTCTCTGACACAGGGGTTCAATTCTTCTTCCGATTCTGGCAGTCCCTCTGTAAGCTGTTGGATATCATCCTGGACTTCTCCTCGGCCTATTTCACACAATCTAATGGCCAAGTGGAGCGAGTGAATCAAGTCCTCACCAACTATCTGTGACACTTCATGAATGGACACCACAGTAACTGGGCTGTTCTGCTGCCTTTGAAGTGCTCCACCTTATCAACGAGGTGTGCTACTGTTTGAAACTGCCTATCTCCTTTATGGATTCATAACTCCTTCCATGTATCCCTGTTGTAGCTTGTTGTTCTCGATCGCTACTCTCAGCATTCAGGTAATTCTCCTTCTCTTGTCAGTGCTGAGGACATCTACCGTATGAAGTTAAGGACATCCTGGCCATGAAGAAAAGAGGAGGCAAGAAGCTCTTTCTGGTCGACTGGAAGGGATACGGTCCTGAAGAGAGATCCTGGGAGCCTGAGGAAAATATTGATGCTCCAGTACTCTTTAGAAAGTTCCTAGCAGATTTGAAGAAGGGGGCGTATGCGAGGGAAGACTGTCATGCCCTTGACCCCACCGTCTCTGCCAAGCAGCGAGATTGACGCCCATTACACAATTCCGATAGTTCTGTACGTAGGTCCATGCAGCCATCTGCCTCATTCTCTGCTAGAAACTTGTGCCCTCTTGGCAGGTCTCCTGGGAATGCTCTTGGGATGCACACGCCGCTTTCTGCACACACTTAAAGAAGCAGTACACCTGTTCCTTGTTCCCTATTAGGACTCAGAAGAAGTACTGAACTGCTCTGTGCATAAAAGGTGTCCTCCCCCTATGGGAGGTGCCTGGGAAACTTGTTCATTCTCTAGGATCGTTGCCTATGTCCAGGCCGCACTCCTGTAGTGCTCTGTAGTAGGAAGACTGTTGCTTTGCATTATACTAATACCTCTGTCTCTACAGAATCCTCTGGTGGCAGTTCCTTATCCTAGATCCCTCTGGACCCTTCAGATCCCACCCCGAATTGCCCAAGCCTCTCTTCATGGAACAATCCGGATACCTTTACCGGCTGTATCAGCCTTTCCGGAATTACACAGAGCTCTCAGGATCCTCTCCAGCGACAGAGCCAGTGTTCCACAGTCTCTCCATCTCAACTGTACAGTCTATATGGATTGCCTCTCTGAACCGGGATTTGCGGCATTAAGACCTCCTGATGCTGTACCAGGTGAATCTCTATGTGTATAGAGGTTACTTCGTCGGTGTTCTGCAATGAGATTTTCGGTGTAACGAACCTAAGGATCCTCCCAACAGACACGTTCTTCTTATGTTGAATCTTCCTTAATAAATATCCTTGATTTTACTAAAGTCACACTCCTGTCTCTTGTGTATCGGGTATTCAGCTACCACTGTTCCACCAGTGGTCCTGTGAGTCCACTTAACATCTCCACGCCCCTCGGGCATAACACCTAATCTTAAAATTATAGACTGTTCATGCCTTTGGCAGTGGGCAAACTTACAATATCAGCAAGAGATCAAATAATTATATCCTTTACTGTGCAACCTACTACAAATGTATGCAGTATTTAAGTTAAAATTCTGGCTCAATGTGCAAGTCCACACCAAAGTAATACTGCATAATACAAAAGTTAGTTTGTATAACCAATTTCTAGCTTTTCATTGACATTTTTAAGCTTAAAAGATCAACATTCTTCTCTCATACTGATAACAGAATGAGCATGTGTCCTTCAGTTATACACAAGAAGTCTATTTTCCTAGAGAAATACGCAATATACCGTATATACTCGTGTATAAGCCGACCCGTGTATAAGCCGACCCCCCTACTTTTGCCCCCAAAACCTGGGAAAATTTATTGACTCGTGTATAAGCCAAGGGTGGACCCCAGCACAGGTATACAGCCCCCAGCAGTGTGGTATACAGCAGCCTCCCCAGTGGTATATACAGGCCCCAGCAGTGTTACAGCAGCAGCCCCAGTGGTATATACAGCAGCAGCCCCAGTGGTAGTATACAGCAGCCCCAGAGGTAGTATACAGCAGCCCCAGTGGTAGTATACAGCAGCAGCCCCAGTGGTAGTATACAGCAGCAGCCCCAGTGGTAGTATACACGCAGCCCCAGTAGTATATACAGCCCCAGTGGTAGTATATAGCCCCAGTGGTAGTATATAGCCCCAGTGGTAGTATATAGCCCCAGTGGTAGTATATAGCCCCAGTGGTAGTATACAGCCCCAGTAGTAGTATACAGCCCCAGTGGTAGTATATAGCCCCAGTGGTAGTATATATACAGCCCCAGTGGTAGTATACAGCCCCAGTGGTAGTATATAGCCCCAGTGGTAGTATACAGCCCCAGTGGTAGTATATAGCCCCAGTGGTAGTATACATACAGCCCCAGTGGTAGTATATAGCCCCAGTGGTAGTATATAGCCCCAGTAGTAGTATACAGCCCCAGTGGTAGTATATAGCCCCAGTGGTAGTATAAATACAGCCCCAGTGGTAGTATATAGCCCCAATGGTAGTATATAGCCCCAGTAGTAGTATACAGCCCCAGTGGTAGTATATAGCCCCAGTGGTAGTATATAGCCCCAGTGGTAGTATACATACAGCCCCAGTGGTAGTATATAGCCCCAATGGTAGTATATAGCCCCAGTAGTAGTATACAGCCCCAGTGGTAGTATATAGCCCCAGTGGTAGTATATATACAGCCCCAGTGGTAGTATATAGCCCCAGTGGTAGTATATAGCCCCAGTGGTAGTATATATACAGCCCCAGTGGTAGTATATAGCCCCAGTGGTAGTATATAGCCCCAGTGGTAGTATATAGCCCCAGTAGTAGTATACAGCCCCAGTGGTAGTATATAGCCCCAGTGGTAGTATATATACAGCCCCAGTGGTAGTATATAGCCCCAGTGGTAGTATATAGCCCCAGTGGTAGTATACAGGGCCCCAGCAGGGCCCCCCTCATAATTTGGCGCCCCCACCTCAGTTTCTGGGCCCCCCCGCATGCAGCGCTGCACATATACATTACGTGTCTAGCAGCTGTTACCCTCCGGTGGCAGATCGCGGCTCCCGGCTCCGGGCTCCATCTTCCTTGCTGTCTTCCTGCTTTGTGACCGGCGCGATGACGTCATCGCGCCGGTCACATGACAACCAGGAAGACAGAGAGGAAGATGGAGCCCGGAGCCGGGAGCCGCGATCTGCCACCGGAGGGTAACAGCTGCTAGACACGTAATGTATATGTGCAGCGCTGCATGCGGGGGGGCCCAGAAACTGAGGTGGGGGCGCCAAACTTTGAGGGGGGCCGTATGACTCGCGTATAAGCCGAGGGGGGACTTTTCAGCCCAATTTTTGGGCTGAAAAACTCGGCTTATACGCGAGTATATACGGTATGTCTATATACACCGGTGAACAAAATTACAGAACAACACACACTTTCCTTAATGTTAAGGTCATTGTTTTGACCTATGTGAAAATATTCTAGCATAAATAATCAGTATTTTAATCTTATTTCCTAAAGTGAATAAATTCTAAAGCACAGAATAAAATGTAAATGAGATAAATGAAAAAGAACACTGATCAAAATTAGAGAGCATTTTCAGATACCTACACGTTATTGGTGTTAATTTGGCACCTGGTACTAATTTCCCCTTTTATTTAAACAAACTGTCAGTGACATATAATGGGACAAATAGGGATATGCTGATTTACATTGCTGAAGGTATTGTAAGGTCCCCGCCACCATAACAGATTTATATACCGTAGTTATTTTTGGCTTTGGCTACTATCACAATAAAAAAAAATGCTGCTTCACAAAATAATGTTTTTTTGCATACCTGAACTTAGATGGCCACTTTACACGTCCCGATATCGGCGTCCAACTCCGACAAAAAGTCACGTGGTTCGTGCGTTGGCCCTGATATCGTTCGTGCGTTGTATGGTGTAAATGTCCAATACGATGCACGAACGATGCCAAAACGATATCGGGGATCAAATGAGCGTTCTCTCCAACAGCCCGATATTGGATGGACGTTGTGGCCAGATCGGGCTGTGTAAAAGCCCAACAACGATGTGAAGTACAACATCCCCTATTCTCTCCCATGTTAAATGGTCATTCCTGGGTCGGCCGTACAAGGGGGCGTACACATCGTATTGGCGTTGCCTGCCGATATCGTGCTGTGTAACATCTCCTATGCGATCTTGGAATTCTGCCCAGAAAAAGCACGCTCCCGCGGCGTTGTATCCAATATCGGACCGATGTTGGGACGTGTAAAGTGGCCAAGAAGGCTCTAGTATTTTCCTTTTTTATGCTGTTCATCTTGCAGTGATAAAACAGCTTTATTCTTCATGCAGAACGATTACAGTAATTTGTATTGTTACACTTGTATTTTTTATTTTTTTTGCCACTTTTCTACCATAAAAACAATTTTATTCAAAAAAAGAATTGTTGGGGGCGTGACCTGGACATGGTTGGGACAAGTCGCACTTGAGGAGAGCTCCCGTGCCTGATCCTTTTACACAGCCTGCATTTGCAATTATAAGCCTGCTCGGTGGACCCTTGTACAGCTACAGTCTCCTGGACCTGGGGTGGACAGCTGCATTTCGTCAGATGCTCGGTAAACGAGACATAGCCCAGTTTTTTATCCCGCCGGGTGCCTGCCACCACTCATCCAGCCCCTCTGCAATGGCTTCCAGCACTACAGCAGGGGCTAGACGCTCCGGGAATGCAACACCCAGTTCAAAGCAGACATCAACTCCGTCCACCCGGCGGAACACCAGGAGTGTGTCTGGATTCCCCACATCAGCACTTAAGGTACCGAACGGGGGAGAGGGGGGCGCAGGAAAAGGCGCGAACGCCGCCATTACTGGAGACAGAGGGCAAGATGGACGAGCGTCTCACTCCCCCTCCCTCCTCCCAAAGGGGAGAGACGCTGCTGCAGCTCAAACATTTAACACAGGAACAACATGCCCGGGACAATCTGGTGCCAGTACTCATACATCTAGCCCGGGCTCCAGCCCCTCACATGGACCCTCTGCCCCTGCCTCAGAATATGGTCAAGCCTCTCCTCATAGCTCCTGTGACCCTCGGCCTGCAGACGCTTCCTTCCCTGGCTCCCCTGCAGGGCCTCAGCTCAATGACCCCCCTCCCTCCCAGGCAGATGACCTACATGACATTAGATCTGGGATGCAGTGTCTGCCTACTAAAGATGATATGGAGGTATACATAAGAAGACTAGAAGCTGTCTGTAGGTCAGAGATCGGGTCACTCAGAGAGGATACTACTAAGCTTCAGAGCTCGGTCCAGACAGTTACCCAGGAAGTTGCTGATCTCTCCTTCTTAGTGAAACAACAACAACAACGCCTTGACCTGCATGGACAAAACTTCCACACGGTGCTGGATATGTTGGAAGATTCCGAAAACCGTAATAGACGGAACAATATACGGCTCCGAGGTATCCCTGAGTCAGTGGCACCCCGTGATATCACCCCAGTTTTGCTATGTGTGTTCAATTCCCTGCTAGACAGACCCCGAGACGACCATATTGAGATGGACAGGGCTCATAGGTCCTTGGGCCCTAAGTGAGCTGACTCATCCCGCCCCAGGGACATTATTTGCAGAATACACTTCTATCAACTGAAAGATGACATCATGAGGAGAGCGAGAGAGTCTGAATCCATTGACTTTAATGGTGAATCTATCCAGCTTTTGGCAGATCTCTCACCCATCACGTTGGCCAAACGCAGAGCCCTACGCCCCCTGCTGGACATTCTCCGGGAACATGCGATTCCTTATTCGTGGGGCTTTCCCTTTCAGCTCCAAGTTCGCAGGGACTCTGGGATGCATGTGCTCAGATCTCCAACTGACGCCCCTGAGTTCTGCTCAGCGCTTGGGTTGCCCCTGGTGCCCATCCTGAATTGGCCTCAACTGTCCACTTTCCTCCGCGGGGGCCCTATACCTGCACTGCGGTTGCCCTCCACTGAGGCCCGGAAGAGGAAGAAAGGCCCTAAACATCAATCGGCGTCTCCTGTAGCTACCACCTAAACTTCTGCATTGGGACCTTTCTTGCTCTTTTTTCTTCCTAGATGGGGTCCTGTCGGGGGCCTCCTGGTGGATCTTGCCTCTTTGCTGAGGTATTTTGTTCTTGAAGACTATTGTCCTCCGGCGGAGGCCTTTCCCTTGGTCGCGGTTGTTCCTGGGAGGTGGTCCTTGCTGACCAGACTGTCCCACTTAGAGGACAGTTGATGACGTCCCACCTTATATGTGCCTCCCAAATCTGACCTCCCCCCCCTTCTACCCTTAGTACCTCTCCCCTATCCCCTTTCCCCTCCACCTCCACCCCTCCCTTCCCTTCCCCCTCCCCCCCTGCCAACCCTTCTCCTACCCTCCCCACCTCACCTACCCCTCCCTTTTCTCTCCTTTTCACCCCCCCAACCCTCCCTTTTCCCCTGAGGTTTTATAAGTTACAATTTTGGGATACTCGGCTGCACTAACTCGCCGTCTTATTACTGTTATTTGCTTTTTGTGTTTTATTATTGCTGTGTTTACTTGCTGAGTTCTTATACCTGCCTTTTACCCGTTAGGCATTCAGTAAGGGCTGTGGTTGGGACTCGGGTGCGCAGGATCTTTGCCGCGTTCTGGTTACCCCACATATAGGGAGTGTCTCTGACACACTTTACAGTGTTTACTCTGTTTACTTCCTTGGTCTGACGGTCCTTCACTTTCAGACCTCTGGGACCAGAATCAGATTCCTGGTCCGATTCACCTATTTCGTTCTGTTTCTCTTCTCTTTTTTCTTTTTCACCTTCTTTTACTCCGTTTCCTTTTCTCCCTTTCTGCTTTGCTGCTAGTCAGCTCTCCTCTCTTCTTCCCTTTCCTCTCTTGAATCCACCTCCTCACCCTCCCCAGGCTTCATCATGTCCAGGCTCAACACGTGTTCTTTGAACATTAGGGGCTTTAACGTCCCTGAAAAGCGTTCCCAGGTTCTCTCCCATATGCACAAAAAACATGTACATATTCTCCTTTTACAAGAAACACATTTCAGAGCAGATAAAATCCCCTTGATAAAACATAAACATTACAACAGATGGTACCACAGTTCAAACCCGGATGCTAAGTCCAGAGGGGTCAGTGTGGCTCTTCATAGATCCTTACAGGCACGGGTCCTTGACTCCAGAATAGACCCGCAGGGTAGATTCGTCCTCCTGAAGCTGCAGATTGCGAATGACATCCTCACAATCACCAACCTATACCTCCCAAATCAGGACCCGGCCCGTAGACTTCTGTCTTACCTACGTACCCTGGCGGACTTCGCAGAGGGTTCGGTGATACTGGGAGGTGACCTTAATTTTGTTTTTGATCGTGACCTGGACTCCTCTACTCGTAGATCCTCTGTGCCTGTTTCTCACCTGGAATCTTTGAAGACTAGGCTCCTTGAGATTAGAATGGTTGATGTCTGGCGGCTTCTGAACTCTAGGGTCAGGGACTACACTTACTACTCGGCTGTGCATGATATGTACAGTCGACTTGATCTTTTTCTGATCAGCCACAAACTTTTACTAGCTGACCCTGTCGTGGACATTGGTTCCATGATCTGGTCGGATCACGCTCCAATTGTTCTGTCCCTTGGCCTTTCGGGTTTGGCGCCGACGGAGTGGACTTGGTCACTCAATCCCGGACTACTGTGGCAACCGTCTTGCGTGTTGGCGGTCTGCTCTGCAATCACAAACTTCTTAGCTGATCACGAGGCAGACCCTACAGCAGTCCCCTTGCAGTGGGAAGCTCTAAAGAGTGTCATTCGGGGGATTCTCATTCAGCAGGAGGCTAGATTGAAACGCGAGCGAACGCGTGAGGTCTCAGACCTGATGACGTCTATATACCAGCTGGAGACCAGACATAAACAGTCACAATCTCCACAGCTTCTTGCGGACCTCACTAAAGCTCGATCGGACCTACGTACAATCATGGACACGAAGTCTAGTCGCCAACAAGACCGCTTCCGTAAATATTTGTATGAGTTCTCAAACAAGGCGGGGAGAGCATTGGCTAGATTCTTGCACCCCCGACTCCCCTCCACTTTCATTCCTTCTATTAAGTCGAGACTGGGACGTCTTCTCCACAGGCCACGCGACATAGTGGAGACGTTTGGGGACTACTATAAATCTTTACACAATCTTAGAGGTCCCTTAGCTGACATGCCCACCGATGACTTCCGACGCCGGGTGTCAGAATATATTGCAGACACGCCGCTGCCACCCATCATTGAGGGAGACTCTGAGACTTTAGAATTGCCCTTTATGGACCAAGAGGTGTCTGATACTATCACTGCACTTCCTAACGGGAAGAGCCCAGGCCCCGCCGTTTTCTCAGCAAACTTTTATAAATTATTCGCGCATGAACTGGCCCCGCAACTAACCTCCCTTTATAATTCTATTTCTGACTCATGCCCTTCCGCTCCCCAGACACTGGCAGCCACGATAACGGTCATACCAAAGCCAGGGAAGGACCCCCTATCCTGCGCTAGTTATCGCCCTATCTCCCTACTAAATCTTGACGTAAAGATCCTTGCCAAAATTCTTGCCTCCAGACTTGGCCCACTATTGCCGACTTCTATCCATTATGACCAGACTGGGTTTATCCTACGCCGCGAGGCTAGAGATAACACCATTAAGACGTTACTCATCTCAGACTACGTTCATGACAATAAGATTCCTGCATGCTTCCTCTCGGTTGATGCCAAAAAGGCATTTGACCGCCTGGGCTGGGAGTTTCTTTTTGCTTCTTTGAGGCAATTGGGCTTAGAACCGGTTATCATGGGGAAGATACAGGCACTCTATCACGGCCCACTGCTCGGTTGAGGGTCAATGGGCTCCTTTCATCGGCCTTTGGGGTCTCTAACGGGACGCGACAGGGGTGCCCTTTGTCACCCCTGTTGTATGCCATCGTGATGGAGCACCTGGCGTGTGCACTAAGAGGATCCGCGGATATTAGAGGCATCCAGATACACAGGGAACATTTCAAATTGGCCCTCTATGCAGACGACCTTTTGGTCTATATTGCTAATCCCTTGGTCGCATTCCCGGTGCTCATACGGGAATTTACGAGGTTTGGTGAGGTTTCTAATTTCAAAGTTAATTATTCCAAGACAGAAGTGATGAACCTAACGCTTCCAGGCCCATTAGTCGCCCAGCTTCAGTCCTCCTTTTCTTTCCGATGGGTAGACAGGGGCTTGAAATACTTGGGTATCTCTATTCCTGGAGACCCCAGAGACTTATTTGCTCTTAACTATACCCCACTCTTGCACTCCACACTTCTTGAACTCAAGAGACTCCGCAGTACCCAGTTATCCTGGTTTGGCCGTATTAATGCCATAAAAATGGACATTCTGCCTAAATTCCTCTATTTGTTTCAGACGGTCCCTACGGACGTCCCTCCCTCTTTCTTTCGCTGCCTGCACTCTGCATTACGCAAATTTATATGGAATTCGGCGAGACCCCGGATTCGCTTCTTGACCCTGACCGATTCGAAGCGGAGGGGTGGGGCGGGCTTACCTAACTTTCAACGCTATTACCATTCCGTTCTCTTATCCCGAATTTTAGACTTTAAGTATAATCAATGTCACAAGCAATGGGTGAGGGTCGAGAACCTCCTTTCGCCCTTCCCGCTGCAGTGGCTACTATGGATCCGGAGGAGTTCCCGTCCCCTGGTTTAGTTGTTTCCCCAACTAACACGTGTGGTGCTGGACTATTGGGATTCGTGGCGAGGGGGGGACGTGATGGCGATCATCCATCCCTACTTGGGCCCTTGCTTAATACTCCTGACTTTCCCCCGACGTCTGGAAGACGGGTCTTTCTGGCTTGGCGTGTTAGCGACGACCCCTGTCTGGCTCGGGTGGCGGAGCAGCGCAGGGGGGATGCGGGGGGGAGAGGGTCGTTGGGAGGGCAGGGGTCCTGGTTGGAGGTCTCTCAGTTGGACGCGTTTCTCCGATCTCTGCGGGGGAAGTCACTCTCAGGCTTAGAAGCATTGTTTCTCTTAACTGAGCCTCCTGCTCACATCATCTCCCTTTTATATGGCGTGCTCTCAGATGCGGGCCCATCTACCATCCCCTCATTTGTGGGGGCCTGGAAATCTGACCTGCGGGTGACATTCTCTGACTCTGATCAGGCTAAGATTTTTGCACTGACTCATAAGTTATCGGTGTCCTGCAGCTTTCAGGAGACGAATTATAAGATCTTAACTAGGTGGTATAGGTGCCCAGCGCTCCTTCATAAAATGTTTCCCTCAGTGCCCGACCTGTGCTGGAGGTGTGGCGAAGGGCCGGGTACTATGCTACATATTTGGTGGCAATGTGGCCCCATCCAAGCCTATTGGCTTTCAATATTCTCGATTTATGAGTCTATCTTAGGAATACGTCATCCACCTTCTCCACAAATCGCGCTTCTGTCCCTTATTCCCGGTTCACTCAAATCGTGCAAACGTGGTCTGTTTCGTTTCTGCCTGATGGCGGCCAGGGTCTTGATTCCGCGACACTGGAAATCAACAGTCGCCCCCTCCATTGGAGAATGGGTATAGGAAATGGACAGGATATGCCGCATCGAGGGACTTATGGCCCACGACCATGAGACCTGGGAAAAGCACAAGCAGCTTTGGTCTCCTTGGTGGTATTACCGAGATGGCCCTCTACTTGAGTCTCTTCTGCGAAATGCACAGACATGACCTGGACATTTTGAGTGCCGCTCCCCCGCTTATCCCTCCTCCTCCTCCTCCTTTGATCCCCTGCTACTCCCTCCTGCCCCTCTTGGTCCTTTCTCTTTTCTACATCTCAATCTAGCATTATTCTGATTATTCTGTCTGCCAGAGTACTGGGAGGCTCACGGGATTACACTACCAGTGGCCCCGGCATGCTCTGATGTCTGCCCTTTCCTTAGCCTCAAAGGGGCGGGTCGCTTGCCATCTCTATTGTGTGCCTTCATGTATTCTGGCTCTACTATTGTAGGATATTCTCATGTATTATTTTTATTTTCTTTTTACTTTATTATGTCTTACCCTTCTTTATTGTTTGATACTTGTTATGCTAAACTTAAATAAACAATATTTTCTGGAAGAAAAAAAAAAGAATTGTTTTTGCATTGCTATTTTCTGAGAGCTGTAGCTTTTTTGGTGACATTTGTAGCAATACAATTTTTATCTACATTACGACTTTTTGATCGCTTTTCATTCCACTTTTTTGGAAGTACCGTATATACTCGTGTATAAGCCGAGTTTTTCAGCCCAAAATTTGGGCTGAAAAGTCTCCTCCTCGGCTTATACACGGGTCATATACGGCATGGAGTGGTGGGGGCTTTGTCCGGGGCTGTGGAGGCTGCAGGAGGCGGGGGGAGCTGCTGTATGAGCGGCCCCGCCACGTGGGGCCGCTCATTAAATATGCACTGCTTCCCTCTGTCAATCAGCGGCAGGGGGAAGCAGTGCATATAGCCCCCAAATGCTGGCACTCACCCCCCCTTGTAAGGGCCCCCCCCCGCTGGTTATATTACCATCCCGGTCTTCTGATCAGCGCCGCTCCTCGGTGCTCCTCGGTGCTCCGTCCGTCCGTCCTGCTACATCCGGGATCTCCGGCCGTCGCAGGCATATGACGTCATCGCGCGACGGCCGGGGATCCCGGATGTAGCAGGACGGGAGCAGCGAGGACGGAGCGCTGAGGAGCAGCGCTGATCAGAAGACCGGGATGGTAAGAGAAGCGGGGGGGGCCCTTGCAAGGGGGGGTGAGTGCCAGCATTTGGGGGCTGCTGGGTACCCCCAGGAGGCTGCTGGGTACCCCCTGGGGGCTGCTGGGTACCCCCAGGGGGCTGCTGGGGACCCCCAGGGGGCTGCTGGGTACCCCCTGGGGGCTGCTGGGGACCCCCAGGGGGCTGCTAGGGACCCCCAGGGGCTGCTATATGTACCCCTGGGGGCCTGCTGTATACCACTGGGGCTGCTGTATACTACCACTGGGGCTGCTGGGGCTGCTATATACTACCACTGGGGCTGCTGTATACTACCACTGGGGCTGCTATATACTACCACTGGGGCTGCTATATACTACCACTGGGGCTGCTATATACTACCACTGGGGCTGCTGTATACTACCACTGGGGCTGCTGTATACTACCACTGGGGCTGCTGTATACTACCACTGGGGCTGCTGTATACTACCACTGGGGCTGCTGTATACTACCACTGGGGCTGCTGTATACTACCACTGGGGAGACCTGTATACCACTGGGGGGGGCCTGTATACCACACTGCTGGGGGCTGTATACCTGTGCTGGGGTCCACCCTCGGCTTATACACGAGTCAATAGGTTTTTCCAGGTTTTTGGGGCAAAAGTAGGGGGGTCGGCTTATACACGGGTTGGCTTATACACGAGTATATACGGTAATATGAAAAATGCATAGTTTTTTGCCACTTTTTTTTTTCTTACGGTGTTCGCTGTAGTTGTTAACTAGTGTGACAGTTTTAGAAACCAAGTGATTCCAGATGTGGCAGTACCAAATATGTTTACTTTTTTTTTTACTTAAATATACATATTTGTTAGTATCGTTTTTTTTTTTTTTTACTTTTCATTCTGTGATTGTCTTTTTTTTAATTTTTTTACAATTTCTTTTTAACTTTTTACTTTGTTGCAATGTTGGATTTAAATTTTTTTTTAGTCTGATTACTGATGTAATAAACTGCAATGCATAGATTATACCTCTCAGTTTTATACTGACACAAACCTCTCAAACTATGCTGCTGGCATGGCCTCAGAGTCTTGCTGTAGCTTGGTGACACAGGGCTTATTATTTTTTCAAGGCACAGTAAATACCAATTAAGAATATAATTACTGAGCTGATCAATATTGGCCACTCAGATTATAATAGCTGCAGTTGAAACCTGAAGTTTACATACACTATATCAAAAAATACATTCATGTTTTTCTCATTATCGAACCTGAAATCAGAATAAACCTTTCCTGTTTTAAGTCCATTAGGATTACCATAATCTATTTACATAATTGTCTTGTCCCATCCGTCATCCACTTCCATCCGATGTCTTCCTATCACAAGCATGAGTAAGTGCGCATGCGCAAGGCTGGAATCAGGGACAGGCAGCCCAGCAGCAGTTACGGTTAGTCCGGCACTTGCGGCAAGGACAAAAACCACTGCTAGCTGCATTTTTAAACTTGCCGCAAGCGCCGCATTTGCCAGGTCATGGCAAAAACACAATTTCCACACATTTCTGCAAGTTCTATAGGAAATGCATTAGGTATAATGCAGTCTTGTCACAGTCTTGCCGCAATTTTGCAGGATGCAGCTTTTGCAGAAATACCGGAATTTTGCCGGATTTGCAAAAACCACAGATGTGAAAGCACCCTTAGTAAATACAGATTTCTTAGCAGGAGAAAATCTGCATTTTTTGCTGCGCGTTTGCTGCATTTTGTTATGCATTTTTTGTGTTTTTTTACTGTGTGTTTCCTGCATTTTTGCCTATAGAACACTGCAAAAACGAAGAAAATAAGTGACCTGATCATTCTTTTCAAAATGCAGCAAAACCTGTGCAGGTTTCAGTTTTTGCAAACAAATAAAACCAATGTGTGTGGTCAGCTTTCCCTTGAATCCTATAGGTTTTGCTGGAAATTAAAAACGCAGGTTTAGATTAACATGGGTTTGCATAAAACCAGGGTAAAATCTGCAAAAACACAGTGTGTGAAAATAGCCTTAGAGGTTTGGATGCTTTCCACTCTCCTTACAATCCAATCTGTTATGTTCAACCTCCTCCATCTTTCTGTTGGTACATGTAAAGCTAGCTTCACACCAAAGTTTTGGGGTGTCAGGGTGGAACCTGTTTTTTGCAGGATCCACCGTACAGAACCTGACAGCACAGTGTGAGCACAAAGTGTGGCCAAATATGCCCCCAATCCTGTTTTTTGCAGGATTCGTTTTCTGCTGCTGTCCATGGTGCTGACCTTTCAGCCTGTGTGTGCAGTGCTGCTCTCCATGGTGCTGAACTCTCAGCCATGTGTGATGTGCTGCTCTCCATGGTCCTGTATGTTCAGCCATGTCTCTTAAATGCTGCTGTCCATGTGCTGACTGAGCACAGAAGCATTTCAGAGCATGCGCTGTGCAAAAAATTGCATCTGGGAAACGATCTGATTTTTTCCCGGATAAGGCACCCATAGCCTCCCATGTTATTGGCGCCAGATCGCCCTGGATTAGTTTCTGTCCGGTTTTGTCCGATTTTTTTCACCGGAGGCCAAAACCACTGCAGGTTCCGGTTTTGGGGACAGGAAAAAAAAAACAGACAAAACCTGATCAGGCACAGAAAACACAAAACTGGATGGCCAAATAGGATCAATCTGGCACCATAGGGATACATGGGAGGCAAAACCAATTCAGGTTCTGTCCGGTTCAAACCGGACAGAACCTGATGCACAAAAACCGTGATGTGAAGCCAGCCTTAGGGATCATTCATACATATGTTTTTTCAGGTAAGACCCCCTTCACATCATAATTTTTTCCTGTCCGTGGGGCTCCAGATCCGGCTGTACCTCCGGATGCGATTTCTGTGTCCGGATCCATGATTTTGAGGGATCTGAATACTGAAAGAGCTGGGAGGAGCCCGAGCCTTCAAAGCTGTACTTTCACTTTCGCAATGTATAATCATACATTGCGAAAGTAAAATTAAATAAAGCAATGGTTAAAAAAAAAAACCTCTCCGCCGAGTGTCCCGCGATGCGCGGCATACACCTCCGATGGCTGAAGGATCTTAATCAGCTGACCGGGCGGGGCAACCCGATGAGCTGATGTGTCACATGACAACATCAGCTGA
>JARQOC010001779.1:0-35087 GCA_033576535.1 Allobates femoralis | reverse complement strand
GCAGGGAACATACTGCAGGGTGAGTGGGCTGTGTGGGGGTGAGCAGGGAGCATGTGGGCTGTGCAAGGAGCATGTTTCAGGGGTGAGTGGGCTGTGTGGTGGTGAGCAAGAAGCATGTGGGGGTGAGTATGCTGGATGGGAGTTTGGATTATGCGGGGGTGAGCAGGGAGAGCAGGGGCTGTGCAGGGAGTGTGCTGCAGGGGTGAGTGAGCTGTGTGGGAGTGAGCAGGGAGCATGCTGAAGAGGTGACTGAGCTGTGAGGGGCGAGTGAGCTTCGTGCTGCAGGAGTGAGTCTGCTGTGCGGGGATGAGCGTGCTGCAGGGGTGGGTGGGTTGTATGAGGTGAGTGGGTGCTGTGTGGGCAGACTGGGGGCTGTGTGAGGAGCGTGCTTCAGGAGTGACTGGGCTGTGAGAGGATGAACGGGGAGCATGTGGGCTTTGCAGGGGGTGAGCGGGAGCTGTGCGGGGAGAGCAGGGGTGACTGGGCTGTGAGGGGGTGAGTGAGGATTGTGCTTCAGGGAGGAGTGGGCTGTGGGAGCATAAACATGGAGCATGCTGCAGGGGTGAGAGGACTGTGCGGAGGAAAACATGGAGCATGCTGCAGGTGTGCGTGTGCTATGCAGGGATGAGCATGCTGCAGGGATGGGTGGGCTGTGCGGGGTGAGCGGGAAGCAAGTGGGCTGTGCAAGTGTGAGAGGGACTGTGCAGGGTGAATGGGGGCTGTGTGGGGGTTCTGCGGGCTGAACCGGGTGAGGAAATAAAAAGGAGTTTGCCCTCCATGTTCTATTCGGGTGATGGTGGTTAATTATATCAACAATAATAGGACAGTGATCTGACCAAATCCTGAGATGGATAGCTATTTCTTTAATCTTTTGTAATGTTTTAATGTCTGATAAGACCAAATGGATTCTAGAAAAAGATCTATGGGAATCTGAATAGTGGGAAAATTCAACAGAAGTTGTATTCAAACATCTAAAAACGTCCTATAATTCTTTGCGGTTTAACCACGGATCAAGGGTGACATTAAAGGTTCTTCTCTTGTTAGACGAATCAAGTAAAGGATTGGGGATGGTGTTAAAGTCCCCAAATATCAAAAGGAAGCCCTAATTAGTGATAATTAGGGATGGGCGAATCTACTCGATAGGACTCGTTACTCGGCAAGTAGTAAGGGACTCGCAGGACTCGGTACTCTGCGAGTTTCCCAGCGATTACTCGCACAGCAACGAGTCCAATGCAAATCAATATCAATCCTAGTTTTGTCAGAGACTCTGACAAAACTAGGATTGCCTTTGACTTGCATTGGTCTGATTACTGTGCGAGTAATCTCTGGGAAACTCGCAAAGTAACTGCTGTTACTTTGCTAGTCCAGCTGTCTGCTCTGTGCAGGCTGCCGCAGCTCCAGGGTCCTAGAGCCCACCTGCTCACAGAGATGATGTAGCAGAGCTGCGATTGTTCTCAGTCTGCTCATTCCCTGTGCATAGACATCTATATCTATGCACAGGGGATGTAGCAGAGAGGACATCGCGTTTTGGACTACGTCGGACGGAAGAGGATTTTTTTAATTAAAGATGGAGTCCCTAATGGCTTTTTTTTTTTTATTTCTAATAAAAAATTTTCTCTGTGTTGTGTTTTTTTAACCCTTTATTGGAGATTCTTAGTGGCCGGGTCAAACGTGGCCTGACATTAAGAATCTCGGGCTTAATACCAGCTTGTATAACAAAGCTGGTATTAACCCCTTTATTACCCAGCATGCCACCGCCACCAGGGCCGCTGGAAGAGCGGGGTTCAGCGCCAGAGGATGGCGCTTCAATGAACGCGCCATCTTCTGGGGCGGCCGTGGGCTGCAATTTGCAGCGGGGGGTGCCCAGAAAGCTTGGGCATCCCTGCGCTGCGGATTCCAGTCCCCAGGTGCTTAGCTGTACCTGGCTAGACATAGAAATTGCGTGGAGCCCCACACATTTTTTTTTTATTATTTCATGAAATTCATGAAATAATTAAAAGAAAGGGCTCCCCTATATTCTTGTGTCCGGCCAGGTACAAATAGGCACCTGGGGGATGGGGGCAGACTATCGCTGCCTGCTGGATCCGGCTGGTTCCAGAAATACGGCGAAGCCCACGTGAAATTTTTTTCTGACAAATCCATAAAACAACGTAAATAAAAGGGACTGCATCTTTATTAACCTCTGGACCATGGGCGAGGGGTTAATAAAGATGCAGTCCCTTTTTTAGGATTGTTTTATTGATTTTTCAGAAAAAAAATTACATGGGCTTTGCCGTATTTCTGGAACCAGCCAGATCCAGCAGGCAGCGACGGGCTGCCCCCAACCCCCAGGTGCCTATTTGTACCTGGCCGGACACAAGAATATAGGGGAGCCCTTTTTTTTTTTATTATTTCATGAATTTCATGAAATAATTAAAAAAAAATGCGTGGGGCTCCGCGCAATTTCTATGTCTAGCCAGGTACAGCTAAGCAGCTGGGGCCTGGAATCCGCAGCACAGGGATGCCCAAGCTTTCTGGGCACCCCCCACTGCAAATTGCAGCCCGCAGCCGCCCCAGAAGATGGCACGTTCATTGAAGCGCCATCCTCTGGCGCTGAACCCCGCTCTTCCAGCGGCCCTGGTGGTGGTGGCACGCTGGGTAATAAAGAGGTTAGGGCCAGCTTTGTATTATCAGCTGGCCCTAAGCCCGAAATTTATGGCGGTCACGCCAATATTAGACATGACCACCATGAATTTCTATTAAACTGTTTTAAAAAAAACACAACAGAGAGAAAAATTTTTATTAGAAATAAAAAAAAAAAGCCATTAGGGACTCCATCTTTAATTAAAAAAATCCTCTTCCGTCCGACGCAGTCCAAAACACGATGTCCTCTCTGCTACATCCCTTTGCATAGATATAGATGTCTATGCACAGGGAATGAGCAGACTGAGAACAATCTCAGCTCTGCTACATCAGGCAGCAGGCGGGCTCTAGGACCCAGCACAGAGCAGACAGCCTGTACAGAGCAGACAGCCTGACTCCTTACTGTGCGAGTTTCCCAGCGATTACTTGCACAGTAAACGAGTCCAATGCAAGTCAATGCCAATCCTTGTTTTGCCAGAGTCTCTGACAAAACTAGGATTGCTTCAGGCTGAAGCTTCCGAGACACATCTGCGATTTGTAAATCGTACACTACTCGCTATTACTCGCTTCCCCATTCATTAACATTGGACTCACTAGACTCGCAACGAGTAGCGAGTCCCGGGCTCGGACTCGCTAGAGTCAAGCGATTCCAAGTAATTTAGGACTCGCCCATCACTAGTGATAATAAATGTTTTAAAAATGTTATTTGACCTTATTAGGGGCGTAAATATTGGCTAATGTATACAGTACATTGTTCAATTTGCAGATGACTATTAAATATCTGCCTTCCGGATCACTTATAATTTTTATCTCTTCATATCTAACAGAATCTTTAATAATAAGGGTCACTCCCGATTTTTTTTTTGTTTTAGGCGAGAATAACTGTTGGGATTAATGTATGATCAAATTCTGGCATTTTTTCTTGGGCGAATGTTGTCTCTTGCAGTCCAATAATTTCGACATACCTCCCGCCAGGAAAACTATCCATAATATGAAAAGTTGTGCCAGGTAAACTAAAACTAACTTCTTCTAACAAGAACATAAATACAAAAATGAACATAAACATTAGAAGTAGGAAATATGTCCTAAAGGGACTAGTGTTATTAGCCTTCCATGATGTCCCAATTCCAATATGAGACATGAGCGTGAGTATCCTGATTATCGTCTCTTGGATTCTACTCTTCTTTCTTTTCCAAAGTGGGATACTACAAGTCCCAGATCTTTGAGCATCTTTAGACCTTCTTCTGGTTGTTCTATTTTTTAAAGTTTTATCTTTGAAGATGAAGATCAAATTATTATTAAGCTGACCCCATCTATACAAAATCTCATTCCTTCTCAATACCTCTGTAACTGGCTTAAAATCTTTCCTCTTTTTCAAGGTTTCTTTTGATAAGTCACTGAACACGTTTCAAATGGAGTTGGTAATGTTTTATTTATCCTTATAAAATCCAGAATCCTTTTTTTTTTGTTCGATAGAACGTAAATCGCACAATCACATCTCTGGGAATTTCCTCTCCCAAAAATGTAGGCTTTGGAAGTCTGTGCGCACGTTTGAACGAATATTCAAAATCTTGTAGGTCAGGTAATGTTTTCTTGGTACACAAAGAGACTAAGAGGAGCACCACAATATAGGGATAAATACCATCCAGATGCTCACCATGCCACGAAACTCACAATGTAACTAAAGAAAAAGACATGGCATAAAGAATGGGAGCACACAGGTATATGATAAAGAATATACATATATAATTTTATTCACACATATCCAGACAAATATATTAAAAACAGTTTAAAAACCAAAGTCAGGGGTTCCCATGCTAAATAGAGTAAACCAAATAAGCATCAAAATAGAGGACCCACAGTATACAAAGTTCAAAGATACCATGAAGCTAAATAGCGTATAGTATAGTGCAATTATCCTGGGCAGTATAAATTTAACAAGTCAATTAAGACTGACACTGATGTGTGTCAACAAGTCTGTATATATCATACACTGTTCAATACAGATTTTGTACAGCAAGAATTGACCATCATACAATAAATAGATTAAGTATATACCCCTCTTAGGCACCCATATGGACAATTGAACTGAGAAATGATATACATGTGGATAATCAATACATATTCAGTACATTGTCCCAAAAATGGGAATAAACAAATACAGACCTCCCTATGCTAATGTGAGGTAAATGGAATGATATACGCAGTGGCACTACATTTGCAAGTATCACATTAAAGTGAGAAACACTAGGTGGTCTCATACGTTAGATGTTATAAGTGATTAAGCATATGCTAATACCTAGGTGCATGTAAGCATAATCCATACAAACAGGAGAGTGCAATAGTCACCCCAGGCAAATTAGGCTAGGTAATCCAGTTAGAGTGTGATATAGAAAATTAACTTATAATAAACACCAAGCTACCAGCCTTAAGGTAACACCGCACATAACCATAATCAGTGTAGGAGAGGTGTAATTTCTCTCCAATGAGACGAGCTGTGATCACTAGCAGTGATCATAAGGAAACCTAGACAATTGCCCTCAATTTATAGATAGAGGCAATGTCCAGGCATGGCGCCACTAGTTACCAGACAAGTATAGGGAGCAATGTGCACAAGTGCGGGAACCCGAGACAGCCCTTCCCAACGCGTGTCGCCGCAACGGGATGCGGCTTCGTCAGGGGATGTCTGGGCAGCGTGAATGTGTAGCTTAAATACCTATGTATGAGGTCGTTGCTTCCCGGTCCAGCCGGAGCCCGAGAGCCAGTGATGAATCAATCACATACACCTGGTTGCGTTGCTAGGCGACAAAGCAAGCAACCGCAACCCGGAAATGACGGCGCACGTCACGTAGTGGTGGTCAGGGAGACCAGTAAACAAGTTGGCAATGCAGCATGTTGTGCCGCAACCGGAAGTGACGAATCGCGTCACATGATGGTAATCATGAAGAAAAGCAATAGACCACCGAGGCAGCATAAGTAGCGTGCAGGCTTACTGCAATCAGATGCTGAGATATTTGACAGCACATGGCCATATAATAGATGAAAGAGAGTATATGTACATGGCATATAGATAAGAATTGATCTTTTGCACACATATTGTGAGTGTGGATGCAGGCATAATATAGCAATCACAATGATAAAAGGCACCAGTGGTACACATGCTCCTAGAATAAGGGCATAGTGTTATATTATCCATATTGATCCCCAAGACAATACCTAATAAACCAAAAAGGCATTATCTAGGTAGCCAGATATAAGATTGGTAGAGATGGCCATATAGAAAAATAATAATAATATGAGTCCTATATAAGGACAACCATGTATGGGAGGCTTCAACTACATATGTCCCTAGGCACCAAGCTCTGTAGACAAAATAACTATAAAGCATGTGCCAATAGTATCTAGATAGCAAAGACCCATGACAAAAGGTGGTTGAGCACCAAATAATTTTATTTAACCAAGGGTGATAGTACATATAGTCCCAAACGTCACATGTAGGTACAATGAGACCACCTAGTGCGAATCATGAGTTATTCTAAGAGAATATCCTATAACAGAACACCCCGGATCGCATATCACTTATTCATCTATTGCCTACATAGTCGGATGGAGTATGCAAACCTATTGTATGGCCAATACACTGAAATTGTAAATGGTATACTGTTGCGTAGATCAAAGCAGGAATGCACAGCCCAAAAAGAGAGACCACGGCCGAAGCAAGGGTACCTTATAGTATTATAACTAACCAGAAAGAGTACGGCGTTTTAAGGATCGATCACACAACATCAAGAGAGAAGGTTACGTTGTTAACCCGAAAACTGGGGCATTTTGAAGCATCAATCACAAAACAATAAAGAAGGAGTATCATTGTTGGCGTATGCACAGGGACCCCCCATCGCACCATATAGGGATTGAAGAATCCGAATAGTCATCTAACAGGCATATAAGTCCATGTCCTCATTAAGATGGTTTCATGTTGAAGGTTGTCCCATTTCCATAATAGGCATCCACAGGAGCCGATGAAAAAAGTCCCAATCAGGTTCATCAGATGGATCAATCGACCAAAGACTCTTTATCCGAGAAACCCAGAGAATGTAAACTCCTCGTTCAAACCTGTTGGGGACATACAATTCAACACATAAATCCATTTTGTCTCCAATTGTAGTAACATTTTCCTAACATTTCCGCCACGAATTCCAAGTCTGACTCGATCAATTCCAGTGATTCGTATACCTCTTGGGTTGCTATTGTGGCATGCAAGGAAATGTGCCGCCACGGGGGTAAGAGTAAGCCCACCTGCCTGATGTTCGGCGGCCAGATTTATGGTAGAGATGTGTTTCTGTGCCCTTTTCCTAAGCTCCTGAGTGGTTTCACCCACATACACCTTATTGCAAGAGCACGTTAAGGCGTAAATGACATTGCGGGTTTTGCAATTTATATATTGCCTAAGGGTATACTCCCTTGAATCATGTGGGTTACTAAAATAATTGTATGTTGGTATCATATACTGGCAAATATTGCAGGAACCACAAGGAAAAGAGCCGTGAAGTTTAGTACCCCCTGTGGTGGACGTAGTAGGCCTGGTAAAATGACTAGCGGTTAGTCGATCCCTCAGGTTTGGAGCTCTTCTGGCAGTAAGCAATGGTCTATCTTCGATGAGTGGTCTAATCTTAGGGTCACACATAAGTATACCCCAATGTTTTTTAATGATAGTACCCACCTCTGCCCATTGGTTGTGGTATTGGGTGATTATTCTAATCCTCTTGTCGTTCGGGCGGTCCTTGGCTGACAGTAAAGACTCCTGGTTCTGCTTTCGTGCCCTTTGGAAAGCTTCGGAAATAACCTTCTTTGGGTAACCACGATTGGTAAATCTTTCCGTTAGAGCTTTAGCTTGATGCCGAAAATCCTCATTTGTAGTGCAGTTACGCCGAGTACGCAAGAACTGTCCAGTGGGTATTGCCTTCCTTAGGTGATAAGGGTGAAAGCTAGAGAAAGCAAGAAGACCGTTAGTAGCTGTGGGTTTTCGGTAAAGGTTAGTTAGAAATTTCTCATCCTTTAAGGTGATTTCGAGATCTAAAAAGGTAATGTTTTCTTGACTATTTTGGTTAAATGTGACATTAAGTCTACAGCTTTAACCCCTTCAGGACCCAGCCTATTTTGACCCTAAAGACCTTGGCCTTTTTTGCAATTCTGACCAGTGTCCCTTTATGAGGTTATAACTCGGGAACGCTTCAACCGATCCTAGCGATTCTGAGATTGTTTTTTCGTGACATATTGGGCTTCATGCTAGTATTAAATTTAAGTCGATCATTTTTGCGTTTATTTGTGAAAAAAATCAAAAATATGGCATAAATTTTGAAAATTTCACAATTTTCACATTTTTAATTTTTTTTTTCTGATAAACAAGATAGATATGTGACAGAAAAAAGTTATTACATAATATTTCCCACATGTCTACTTCACATCAGCACAATTTTGGAAAAAAAAAATTTTTTTGTTAGGACGTTATAAGGGTTCAAAGTTCATGAGCAATTTTTCATTTTTCAACCAAAATTTACAAAACCATTTTTTTTAGTGACCACATCACATTTGAAGTCCTTTTGAGGGGTGTACATGACAGAAAACACCCAAAAGTGACACCATTTCAAAAACTTCACCCCTCAAACTACTCAAAACTACATTCAAGAAGATTATTAACCCTTCAGGTGCTTCACAGGAACTAAAGCAAAGTGGAAACAAAAAATGGATATTTTAATTTTTTTATCAAAAATGTTCTTTTAGCCTCAATTCTTTCATTTTCACATGGGCAACAGGATAAAATGGATCTTAAAATGTGTTGTGCAAATTCTCCCGAGTACATCGATACCTCATATGTGGTCATAAACCATTGTTTGGGCGCACGGCAGGGCTCAGAAGTGAAGGAGCGCAATTTGACTTTTGGAGCTAATTTTACATTCAAAAAGTGAAATTGCGCTCCTTCCCTTCTAAGCCCTGCCGTGCGCCCAAACAGTGGTTTATGACCACATATGAGGTATCGGTGTACTCAGGAGAAATTGCCCAACAAATTTTAGGATGAATTTTATGCTGTTGCCATGTGAAAACGAAAAAATTTAGGCTAAAAGGAACTTTTTGTGAAAAAAAAAGTACTATTTCATTTTCACAGATCAATTTGTAAAGCACCTGGGGGTTCAATATGCTCACTACCCATCTAGATATGTTCCCTGGGGGGTCTAGTTTCCAAAATGGTGTCACTTGTGGGGGAGCTCCAATGTTTAGGCACACAGGGGCTCTCCAAACGCGACATGGTGTCCGCTCACAATTTGAATAAAAATCAGCTCAAATTGTTAGCTGTCACCATTTCGCGTTTGGAGAGCCCCTGTGTGCCTAAACATTGGAGCTCCCCCACAAGTGACCACATTTTGGAAACTAGTCCCCCCAAGGAACTTATTTAGATGCATAGTGAGCACTTTGAACCCCCAGGTGCTTCACAAATTCATCCGTAACAATGAAAAAGTACTTCTATTTCCACTAAAATTTTCTTTTTCCATTTTTAAAGATTAATTTGTGAAGCACTGGGATGTTCAAAATGCTCACCACCCATCTAGGTAAGTTCCCTGGGGGGTCTAGTTTCCAAAATGGGGTCAATTGTAGGGGAGCTCCAATGTTTAGGCACATAGGGGCTCTCCAAACGTGACATGGTGACAGCTAACAATTTGAGCTGATTTTTATTCAAATTGTGAGCGGACACCATGTCGCGTTTGGAGAGCCCCTGTGTGCCTAAACATTGGAGCTCCCCCACAAGTGATGCCATTTTGGAAACTAGACCCCCCAGGGAACATATCTAGATGGGTAGTGAGCATATTGAACCCCCAGGTGCTTCACAAATTAATGATAAAAAAAGATTTTTGCGGAAAAAAAGTACTTTTTCATTTTTACAGATTAATTTGTGAAGCACCTGGGGGGTTGAAAGTTCTCACTATGCATCTAGATACGTTCCCTTGGGGGTCTAGTTTCCAAAATGGGGTTACTTGTGGGGGAGCTCCAATGTGGAGACGCACAGGGGCTCTCCAAACGCAACATGGTGTCCGCTTACAGTTTGAGCTCATTTTGCATTCAAATTGTTAGCGGACACCATGTCACGTTTGGAGAGCCCCTGTGTGTCTCCACATTGGAGCTCCCCCACAAGTGACCCCATTTTGGAAACTAGACCCCAAAGGAACGTATCTAGATGCATAGTGAGCACTTTCAACCCCCAGGTGCTTCACAAATTGATCCATAATAATGAAAAAAGAAAATTTTTGTGGAAAAAAAAGTGCTTTTTCATTTTTATGGATGAATTTGTGAAGCACCTGGGGGTTCAAAGTGCTCACTATGCATCTAGATACGTTCCTTGGGGGTCTAGTTTCCAAAATGGGGTCACTTGTGGGGGAGCCCCAATGTTTAGGCACACAGGGGCTCACTAAACACAACATGGTTACAGCTAACAATTTGAGCTGATTTTTATTCAAATTGTTAGCGGACACCATGTTGCGTATGGAGAGCCGCTGTGTGACTAAACATTAGAGCTCCCCCACAAGTGACCCCATTTTGGAAACTAGACTCCCCATGGAACGTATCTAGATGCATAGTGAGCACTTTGAACCCCCAGGTGCGTCACAAATTGATCCGTAAAAATGAAAAAATAATTTTTTTGTGGAAAAAAAAAGTACTTTTTTAATTTTATGGATCAATTTGTGAACCACTTGGGGGTTCAAGTGCTCACTATGCATCTAGATACATTCCTTGGGGGGTGTAGTTTCCAAAATGGGGTCACTTGTGGGGGAGCTCCAATGTTTAGGCACACAGGGGCTCTCCATACGCGACATAGTGTCCGCTAATAATTGGAGCTAATTTTCCATTCAACTTGTTAGCGGACACCATGTCACGTATGGAGTGCTCCTGTGTGCCACCAGCACAAGGGCAACTGGAAGAGTTGGGGTACAGCACCAGAAAATGGCACCTCTAATGTGCTATTTTCTGGGGTGGCTGTGAGTTGCAATTTGCAGTGTGGGGGCCACAACATTTGGGTCTCTCCACGATGGGGATTGCAGCCCCCCAACTGCCAAGTTGTACCTGGCTGGCATCCAAAAATAAGGCAAAGCTCCTTGTCATTTTATTGGTAGATGTAAAAAAAAAAAATGGCGTGGGGCTCCGCCATATTTTTGGTCCAGCCAGGTACAACTTGGCAGCTACGGACTGCCAGCAACCCCCAGCTGCCTCGTTGTACCTGGCTGGTACCCAAAAATACAGCAAAGCCCTTTTTTTTTTCTTTCTAGAACTAATTCTAGAAAAAAAAATGACGTAGGGCTCCGCCATATTTTTGGTCCAGCCAGGTACAACTTGGCAGCTACGGACTGCCAGCAACCCCCAGCTGCCTCGTTGTACCTGGCTGGTACCCAAAAATACAGCAAAGCCCTTTTTTTTTTCTTTCTAGAACTAATTCTAGAAAAAAAAAAGACGTAGGGCTCCGCCATATTTTTGGTCCAGCCAGGTACAACTAGGCAGCTGGGGGCTGGATTCCACAGCATGGAGAGGCCCAAGCGTTCTGGGCCCCCCATGCTGCGAATTGCAGCCCGCAGCCGCCCCAAAAAATGGCGCATTCATTGAAGCGCCATTTTCTGGCGCTGTACCCAGACTCTTCTGGTACCTTTACACGCCGCCACAACAGGATGGATACAACCCGCTACAGGCTACAAATGTAGCTTGTCGCGCCAATATCGCCCGTAGTAGCGGCGTCTGAAGACGGGACGACACAGCCGGCTACAGATACATCTGTATCCATGCACTGCCCATAAACAGATGGCTACATCGCCGATTGTAGCGAGCTGTATCGGCGTGTAAAGAACCCACAGAAGGGAACTCTGGACACCCGGCGATGTAGCTGCAATGTAGCTAAGGCGTCACCCAGGCTCCGTGTTACCCCGCCCCATCTGCGATCATTGGTGGAAGCTCCTGCATGACGATTGGTAGTCGCTGCATAGGGAGGCATATTTAAGGAGCTGACCAGTCACACTACACAATTGCTCGAGCGTGCTGTATTAACCAGCCTCCTGCGATGCCTGCCCAATCATGATGTTCTGGCTTTGTCCTATCAGCGTACGGACGTCTTGTAATCCACAATTGTGGCACGCCTATGTGCTGTCTCTGCTGCACCAGGTCCGCCCATATTAGCTTGTTGTAGCGTTGTGTAAATGAGGTACGCTGAGCTACAGATGGCTACTTGAGACACCCGGCGATGTAGCTAGCTGTAAATGTAGCGTAGCGTAGCGCACCTTGTGGCGGCGTGTGAAGAGGGTGCGGTTCCCGTTGGTAACCGTTCGGCCGTGCTCGTGCACGTGAAGTTGCCGTTGGTATCCATCCTGTTGTGGCGGCGTGTAAAGGTACCATTCCAGTTGCCCTGGTGCCGGTGGCAAACTGGGTAATAAAGGGGTTAATGCCAGCTTGTTATTGGCAGCTGGCACTAAGCCCCGAGATTCATAATTTAGGGCCAATGGTAGACCCGCCATTAGGAATCTCTGGTAAATAGTCAGAAAATACACACAGAGAAAAATCTTTTTATTTGAAAAAAAAACAAACAAAATTTGGACTCCATCTTTATTATAAAGATCCGACGTAGTCCACAACGAAGGTCCCACGGCGCTCGACCGCCTCCGACGTAGTCCACAACGAAGGTCCCACGACGCTCGATCGCCTCTGCTCAATCCAGAGATTGCAGCAAGGGATCAAGTGTCCTTTTCCTACAGCCTATGGGGTCAGAGTTATGTTGCACTGTATGACAATGATCTGTCATACAGTGCACCATGACTATGATCCCAGAGACTACAACAAGATGATACTTGATCCCTTGTTGCACCCATCCATTCACCTATGCACCCATCAGCCATGCACACACACATCCACGCCCGCTCGCTGACATCCACGCCCGCTGACAGCCACGCACGCAGACAGCCACGCACGCAGACAGCCACGCACGCAGTCAGCCACGCACGCAGACAGCCACGCACGCAGTCAGCCACGCACGCAGTCAGCCACGCACGGAGACAGCCACGCACGCAGTCAGCCACGCACGCAGTCAGCCACGCACGCAGACAGCCACGCACGCAGACAGCCACGCACGGAGACAGCCACGCACGCAGTCAGCCACGCACGGAGACAGCCACGCACGCAGTCAGCCACGCACGCAGTCAGCCACGTACGCAGACAGCCACGCACGCAGACAGCCACGCACGCAGACAGCCACGCACGCAGACAGCCACGCACGGAGACAGCCACGCACGGAGACAGCCACGCACGGAGACTGCCACGCACGCAGTCAGCCACGCAGACATCCATTCATTCATTGATACATACAAACATACATGCATACTACATACATACATGCATACATACTACATACATACATGCATACATACTACATACATAGATACATTCATTCATACACACATACTACATACATACATACTACATACATACTACATACATAGATACATTCATTCATACACACATACTACATACATACATACTACATACATAGATACATTCATTCATTCACACATACTACATACATACATACTACATACATACTACATTCATTCATTCATTCATTCATTCACACATACTTACCTGATCCAGGAGGAGGAGCCCGGAAGAGGAGGAGCCCACACCGGAGCTGGACCACGGCTGCACCGGCGGGCCCGCCGGTAGGTGAGAGAGGGATGGGGGGGGTGGATACGGGGCATGGGGATGTTAGCTTCATCAGCCCCCTCCGTGATCGCACGGAGGGGGCTGTGGAAGCTGACAGGCGGCGGCGGTGATTGTCATTTACCGCCGGCGGGCATTCCGCCGGCGTGATGACTGTTACCGCCGCCGTGGGGGGGGGGTAGAACGGCGATCGGGGGGGCCAGGAGGCCGATCGGGGGGCCCTGGAGTGAGGGGGGGCTAGGAGGGAGACGGCACATGCCATCCCGCCCCTCCAGATCTGATTGGAGAGCTCCAATCGGATCTGGAGGGGATTACTAGCACTGATTGGCAGTCTGAATTTCAACTGCCAATCAGAGGGGCCCTGGGCACGGGGGGGTTAATCCACCCCCCGTGGGGTGTACTACAGGTTGTCACTGTGCATTATGTACAGTGACACCTGAGTCACCCCCCTCACACGGGCCGCAGGAGCCCGATCATTCCATGGCCCACCGTTTGGGCCAAAGGTCGGGAACGAACTTGTTTTCATGGCCCAAACGGTGGGCCAAGGGTCGGGAAGGGGTTAACCTTTTCTGATATTACACAGAATTTTAAGTTGCTCCTTCTACCTCTATCTTCTCCAATGGTCAACTTAGTTCTCAAAAATGTTACCTCATCTTTTAGCTTATCATGTTCTTTTTGCATGCTCTTTGTTTCCTTAGAAAGGTTCTCCACTTTTCTTTCTGTTCTGTCTGATCTTGTAGCAATCATTGCCATAGAATTCTTCATCTCTTCCAAATCAATTTTGAGTGATTTATTGTAAGTTTGGAGAAGGTTATTGAAGAACTCTTGATCCAATGGTTGTCCCGCAATATAATTGATCTGAAACTCCTTATCATGAGAATCTCTTCAAGCTCCTTTCTTATCTGGACTTTTCGTTTATGAAGCACTTTTCTCTGAACCCGAAGCATCTGGTACCATTTCTTTTTTGTCTTGAATGATGGTATCGTCTAAGGATGGAGTGAAGTCATGTGCCCACGGGTCTCTATTACTTCCTCCTTTTTTTCCCTGACGAAGGAGCCTGGTCCTTGGAAGTCTGCTCAGTAGTGTCCATCCGTTCCGCTTTTTTGTCTGTAGAATTTCTGTTTTTAGATGGCATTTTATTTAGATCCCTGTTTTTTTTCTTATTATTAAGTTTAATTTTTCAATGTCAAATGTTATGCATGTATGTCCTATGACTTTTGGACTCGCCTTAAATTTTTTCTTTTGATTATTATTATAAATTATAGTATGTTAAATTGATGTTTATGTTAGATAATGTAATGAGCACCTATTTTAGTAATATACACATGCCCTTGTGATTACATAGTATCACTGTTGACAAATGGTCTAATTTTCTTAAAAATAGATTACCGGTATGTTTTTTTTTGTTGAAATATCATTAAATGAGATAAGTATCTTACCGTATTATCAAAAGATATTTGAATAATAACAATTGAATAATTATTCACAATTGAACTACTGATCTCTTACGTCCAACTTCAATTTATTAGTTTGTTTAACAATACAGATTCTTTAAACACCTCTGTCTACTATAAGTTGCACCAGCAAAAAGTTGAATACATATATACAAAGGAATGAAGCATAGCCAACATCAACTGTAAATTGAAACTGTATTAATAACTTTAGATTTGAATAAATATCTGTTTAGCTCCATTACTCTTATTTAAAATTTCAGAATATATACCACAAACAACAGTAAGTTTTTGTGATGACTATAATTGAAGAATGCTCATATTGTAAATCTGACAGAATCACCCTTATACCCCAATGCTCTCTGCCAGTAGTATAAGTGAAAAGTGGTTCACACCAATGAACTTAAGACCCCACTAACCATGGTAACATAGCAAAACACCTTATTTAATTTCTGCAAAATGCAAACAATTAGGCAATAATTATATTGCAATGACCTGGATTAGAATTAAGAAGGTGCTTTGCTTGAAGGAAACTACTAAAATCTATTCTGTGCTGATACCAATTCAAGAATTACTCAACCTAAAATCCTAAATAACGGCTATCACTTGAATATGCCTAACTTACCGTACTTGTATAATAAGAGCTTATATAAAGCAAACATTAAAGGGATCCTGTCACCTCCAAAACGCCTCCTAAACTCGCAAAACATGTCCCTGCACCATCCCATCACTAATCTCACACTTCTTTTGTCTCCTAAAAGCATCCTGTGAAAGTGCATAAAAATGTTTTAATACTCACTCATTAGTGATTATAATTAGCAGGGGCCATATTCTTTAGTCACCAGGGCATGTTGTTTTGCAGCCTCGAGGATCCACCCTCTCTCTGTCTGTGCTGCTGAAGGCATTACTAATGAATTGCATTCTGTGGGTGATAGAAAGGGGGAGGGCAAAGCCTGCACAAGCAGAGCAAACAGACAGAGAGGGGCTGGATCCTGGAGCCTGCAAAACAGCCCGCCCTGGTGACTAAAGAATATAGCCACTGCTAATTATAATCACTAATGAGTAAGTATTAAAACGTTTTTATGCACTTTTACAGGATGCTTTTAGTAGACAAAAGGAGTGTAAGATTAGTGATAGGATTCTGCAGGGACATGTTTTGCTAGCTTAGGAGGCTTTCTGGAGGTGACAGGATCCCTTTAAATTGCATATACAGGAATATCAAACAAACACTGTATCAATGCGGCAATCCAACACTCCAAAGAATAGTGCAAGCAAAACCACTAGTATAATCAAAAGATTTCACTTCAAATATAAATTGAATTATAGTTAAATCCCAGGTCTGGGGAACTTCCTATCTACCTTATGGAGAGGAGTTTGCCTGCAACCATACTTACTGTCTTCTTATGGTTGCAGGCAATTCCTCTCCATAAGGTAGATAGCAAGTTCCCCAGACCTCGTCTTAGCCCACTCAAATAGCCAGATCAGAATATCCCACACACTGCACTGATGAGGGGCAGTTACCCCAAAATGCAGCGTCTGTAGTTTGGGGTTCTGATCTGCACAAATCCCTAGTCATATTTAAAAGGCTTGTCAGAAAGTCGACTATGACTTTGAGGAGATACCTAAAGGTGGCGCTGGAGTTCATTCACTTCCTCACTGGAGTGCAAATTTAGTTAAATCCCATTTATTTACGAATGCAGCACTCCACTCACTTACTACTTCCTATGCACCGCTATAGTGGCCAGCTGTTTTTATTTACAAATATATAAAGATAGAGATACTAAGGTTGGCTGATTGTTTCAGATGCCCTTATATATGAGCACTGAATATGTAATATCAACCAACAATATAAGAGATGACCTAGAGTAGATATGAGCTAGGACAAAAAAATTCTTGAAAAATATGTAAAGACAATTCACTTAACACAGTCCCAGGATTGTCTGGACATCCACCCTTAATTACAGTGTATAAATTTCCACTCCTCCTCCTGCTCTCACTGTATTTTATTGTACTGTAAGTAGTGGTACATCTAAGAGGGAGAGCAAGGAAGGTACAGCAATTCACCTACACAATCAGTATTAAGAACTGTACCAGAGAACACCCCTAAAAGAGACTTCCCCAAGAAACTGTTTATATATGCCTACTGCTCCTTCACATGTTTACCTCCCCTGGCATTGCCATGGTAACTCCATAACAATTAATACTAAGAACTATACCAGAGAATACCCTTAAGAGAGACTTCCGTAAGAACCTGCTTATATATGCCCACCGCTCCCTCATACCCCTGCCTCCCGTGGTGTTGCCATGGTAACTCCTTTACACAATAAAGAAGAATCCAGAATCTGCGAGGCTCGGGTGCACTGGAAGTCCACCGACTTCACTTGAATGATGATCCCTCTTCTGCAGTGATCCTACGATGATCCGCGATGCTTGGGTATAGGCAGGCTCCTCCGCCCATTCTCCCCACCATCGGCAGAGAGCAGGAGACAACAGACACAGCTGTAAACACCGCGAAGACAGAACCAGCCAGCCGCTGTTAGATGTCCAGCGTAGGATCAATGAAAAGCTCTGAAAAAGCTCCAACTATTAGTGCCTCGCAGCTAGTGTGCGGTGCGGATCCATGCACCCGATGCCCACTGAGTATTGCAGCTCTGTCCATGCTGTCAAACGGTCACAGTCTTTCTTCCTCACCAGAAGCTGTGGGCATTCCCCACTATCACAACAGCAGCTGTGATTGACAGCGCAAAGCAGAGATCAGCGCTCAATGCCACGCCAGCTGGAACTACACTCAGGGCTGTTAGAGTCTAACGTAAAGGTAACACAGGAGACACAGGCTTGCTTAAAGCGTTCTTTTATTAATTCATACAAATAGGTGCACCAAACAGGAGCAGGGTTAAACACAGATGCAGATTCAGAGGCTAAAAACACAGCAAAGCAGGAATAAATTCTAAAGTCGAGCATAAGGCTCTAAAATTAGGTTTCAAGTCTCTTACTTTCCTTGTAAATATTGATGGCAAGCAGAAGTGTTTCTATATACACATGGACTCCAAGGATCCAAAGTAGAGGACGGGTGTAATAGAATATACACAGACTTCAGAAGACCAGACTATTGACAGGCTGGAAGTATGATTCAGAACCACTGATTAGACAGGTGAGGCTGCTTAAATGGGCAAGAAGCAAGGACTGAGGGGGAACATAGAAGCTGAGGACTCCATACTTATTGAGGGCATGGTGGATGCAGCAGGACAGGAAGCAAGATGAAGGACGAAAAAAACTACATTCAATTCATAAACGACAGCAAACATGGGAAAAAGTCTGAGAGCCTGACAATAAATTTCCATTCCTGCAGCTTATTATCAAGCTTTGAAAGCTCACTCTAATGCTATATATATTTAAGAACCACTTAAACTTAATTTCAAGGCAGTATTATGACCAAATTTATACTCAGCAAACCGGTAGGTACAGCCCTACCTATCCAACTGACTAATTCACACAGCATGTAGGTAGCATGTGTCAAAAAATTGAAAAGGAGAGTGTAAACATGGGTTCCTTGAATTTACAGTAAAGTTTAATGACAACAGAATTTATAAAGTTGTAATTGACTCACCGTTGCCGGGTTCTCAGGTCTCAGGCGCTGGCTGCTGTCACGGTTCGGTGCCTGAGGCTGTAAGGGCCCGGTGGTCAATGCACGGTTAAATAAAGATAAAGTTTGTTTCTTGACTAGTGATGTCACTACTCGGTACTCGCACGAGTATCACTGTACTCGGGCTACTCGGCGAGTACCGAGTAATCTCGCGATACTCATGCTGTGCTCGTGGTCCTCATCCCTGCATGTTGGCGCTCTTTAGAGAGCCAGCCCACATGCAGGGATTGGCTGGCAGACCACTGCAATGCCACAGCCCTGTTAGTTGTGGAATTGCATTGATTGGGCGGCCGCACAGCATGACCGCGTCTTTATAAGACCCGGCCGCGCTGTGCTCTGCACACAGCGATCCAGACAGTCAATGCAGGGAGAGAGTCTGCTGAATCAGGGAGAGTTTTGCAGGGCTGCAAACTGGTGACCACAACAGTCCTAGACTAATCTAGATGGATATAGGCAGGCAGGCAGACAGGCAGGGAGGGTATAGCCAGGTCGGAGTACAGGCTTTCTAGTGACCACAACAGTCCTTCTCAGGACTATTGTAGCTGTATACAGGCAGGCAGGCAGGGTATATAGCAATTCCTAGTGACAGTATACCAGCCTTCATCATATCTGGGGCTGGTGTACACAGTCTAAAACAGTCCTGATAGTGTCAGACTTCTCAGTAATTGTCGCTCCTAAAAAGCTGTTAGGTTCTTAGTGCGTGCATTTAAAAAACGCAAGTGTGTGCCCGTCGGTGGCAGCGTACGGGTGCACTTTTGTGTGTTTTGCACAAACTAGGATATAACGCACAAGCAGAGTGAATAATACACGTCAGCAGCACCTGATAGTGTCAGACTTCTCAGTAATTGTCGCTCCTAAAAAGCTGTTAGGTTCTTAGTGCGTGCATTTAATATCCGCAAGTGTGTGCCCGTCGGTGGCAGCGCACGGGTGCACTTTTGTGTGTTTTGCACAAACTAGGATTTAATGCACAAGTAGAGTGAATAATACACGTCTGCACAGCAACTGATAGTGTCAGACTTCACTGTAATTGTCGCTTCTAAAAATCTGTTTGCTTCTTAGTGCGTGCATTTACAAACCACAAGTGTGTGCCCGTCGGTGGCAGCGCACGGGTGCACTTTTGTGTGTTTTGCACAAACTAGGATATAACGCACAAGTAGAGTGAATAATACTCGTCTGCACAGCACCTGATAGTGTCAGACTTCTCCGTAATTGTCGCTTCTAAAAATCTGTTTGCTTCTTAGTGCGTGCATTTACAAACCACAAGTGTGTGCCCGTCGGTGGCAGCGTACGGGTGCACTTTTGTGTGTTTGCACAAACTAGGATATAACGCACAAATAGAGTGAATAATACACGTCTACACAGCACCTGATAGTGTCAGACTTCTCAGTAATTGTCGCTTCTAAAAATCTGTTTGCTTCTTAGTGCGTGCATTTACAAACCGCAAGTGTGTGCCCGTCGGTGGCAGCGTACGGGTGCACTTTTGTGTGTTTTGCACAAACTAGGATGTAGCCTCCCTGGCGGTCTGTTTAGGTCTGGTTTTTGTTGCTAAAAGCGGGCTTACCCGCGTTCGCGGCAGATGCGGTAAAAAAACCGCATCTGCCGCACTTGCCGCACTTGCCGCATAGCTGCCGCACTTGTGCCGCACTCGCGGCGCGGTTGCGGCGCGGTTGCGGTAATCTGCATAGTAAAGGGAACCATGCAGTAGACATGAGATAATGATTGTATACACTTACATGAGGGCGTCTCCCTGTGTGTGCTGGCACTTGTGAGCTGTGTTCGTCATGCCTGCTCTCCCCCTCCCTTATGCCCGCCCCCTCTCAGCCTGCTATAGTGATGTGAGGCTGATCTCGTCATAAAGGGGCGGGGCTAAATCGCGCATCCCGGTAGCCCCGCCCCTTTATGACGAGATCAGCCTCACATCACTATAGCAGGCTGAGAGGGGGCGGGCATAAGGGAGGGGGAGAGCAGGCATGACGAACACAGCTCACAAGTGCCAGCACACACAGGGAGACGCCCTCATGTAAGTGTATACAATCATTATCTCATGTCTACTGCATGGTTCCCTTTACTATGCAGATTACCGCAACCGCGCCGCGAGTGCGGCACAAGTGCGGCAGCTATGCGGCAAGTGCGGCAAGTGCGGCAGATGCGGTTTTTTTACCGCATCTGCCGCGAACGCGGGTAAGCCCGAGCCTGACTCGGGGTTAACGCTTCTGTCAGTGAATGTTAACCCCGAGTCAGGCTCGGGAATAACGCTAGGAAGGTTAATGCACAAGTAGAGTGAATAATACACGTCTGCACAGCAACTGATAGTGTCAGACTTCACTGTAATTGTCGCTCCTAAAAAGCTGTTAGGTTCTTAGTGCGTGCATTTACAAACTGCAAGTGTGTGCCCTTCGGTGGCAGCGTACGGGTGCACTTTTGTGTGTTTTGCACAAACTAGGATATATCGCACAAATAGAGTGAATCATACACGTCTGCACAGCACCTGATAGTGTCAGACTTCTCAGTAATTGTCGCTCCTAAAAAGCTGTTAGGTTCTTAGTGCGTGCATTTAAAAAACGCAAGTGTGTGCCCGTCGGTGGCAGCGTACGGGTGCACTTTTGTGTGTTTTGCACAAACTAGGATATAACGCACAAGCAGAGTGAATAATACACGTCAGCAGCACCTGATAGTGTCAGACTTCTCAGTAATTGTCGCTCCTAAAAAGCTGTTAGGTTCTTTGTGCGTGCATTTAATATCCGCAAGTGTATGCCCGTCGGTGGCAGCGCACGGGTGCACTTTTGTGTGTTTTGCACAAACTAGGATTTAATGCACAAGTAGAGTGAATAATACACGTCTGCACAGCAACTGATAGTGTCAGACTTCACTGTAATTGTCGCTTCTAAAAATCTGTTTGCTTCTTAGTGCGTGCATTTACAAACCACAAGTGTGTGCCCGTCGGTGGCAGCGCACGGGTGCACTTTTGTGTGTTTTGCACAAACTAGGATATAACGCACAAGTAGAGTGAATAATACTCGTCTGCACAGCACCTGATAGTGTCAGACTTCTCCGTAATTGTCGCTTCTAAAAATCTGTTTGCTTCTTAGTGCGTGCATTTACAAACCACAAGTGTGTGCCCGTCGGTGGCAGCGTACGGGTGCACTTTTGTGTGTTTTGCACAAACTAGGATATAACGCACAAATAGAGTGAATAATACACGTCTACACAGCACCTGATAGTGTCAGACTTCTCAGTAATTGTCGCTTCTAAAAATCTGTTTGCTTCTTAGTGCGTGCATTTACAAACCGCAAGTGTGTGCCCGTCGGTGGCAGCGTACGGGTGCACTTTTGTGTGTTTTGCACAAACTAGGATTTAATGCACAAGTAGAGTGAATAATACACGTCCGCACAGCAACTGATAGTGTCAGACTTCACTGTAATTGTCGCTCCTAAAAAGCTGTTAGGTTCTTAGTGCGTGCATTTACAAACTGCAAGTGTGTGCCCTTCGGTGGCAGCGCACGGGTGCACTTTTGTGTGTTTTGCACAAACTAGGATATAACGCACAAGTAGAGTGAATAATACTCGTCTGCACAGCACCTGATAGTGTCAGACTTCTCAGTAATTGTCGCTTCTAAAAATCTGTTTGCCTCTTAGTGCGTGCATTTACAAACCGCAAGTGTGTGCCCATCGGTGGCAGCGCACGGGTGCACTTTTGTGTGTTTTGCACAAACTAGGATTTAATGCACAAGTAGAGTGAATAATACACGTCTGCACAGCAACTGATAGTGTCAGACTTCACGGTAATTGTCGCTTCTAAAAATCTGTTTGCTTCTTAGTGCGTGCATTTACAAACCACAAGTGTGTGCCGTCGGTGGCAGCGCACGGGTGCACTTTTGTGTGTTTTGCACAAACTAGGATATAACGCACAAGTAGAGTGAATAATACTCGTCTGCACAGCACCTGATAGTGTCAGACTTCTCAGTAATTGTCGCTTCTAAAAATCTGTTTGCTTCTTAGTGCGTGCATTTACAAACCGCAAGTGTGTGCCCGTCGGTGGCAGCGTAGGGTGCACTTTTGTGTGTTTTGCACAAACTAGGATTTAATGCACAAGTAGAGTGAATAATACACGTCTGCACAGCAACTGATAGTGTCAGACTTCACTGTAATTGTCGCTCCTAAAAAGCTGTTAGGTTCTTAGTGCGTGCATTTAAAACTGCAAGTGTGTGCCCTTCGGTGGCAGCGCACGGGTGCACTTTTGTGTGTTTTGCACAAACTAGGATATATCGCACAAATAGAGTGAATCATACACGTCTGCACAGCACCTGATAGTGTCAGACTTCTCAGTAATTGTCGCTTCTAAAAATCTGTTTGCTTCTTAGTTCGTGCATTTACAAACACAAGTGTGTGCCGTCGGTGGCAGCGTACGGGTGCACTTTTTTGTGTTTTGCACAAACTAGGATATAACGCACAAATAGTGAATAATACTCGTCTGCACAGCACCTGATAGTGTCAGACTTCTCAGTAATTGTCGCTTCTAAAAATCTGTTTGCTTCTTAGTGCGTGCATTTACAAACCGCAAGTGTGTGCCCGTCGGTGGCAGCGTACGGGTGCACTTTTGTGTGTTTTGCACAAACTAGGATATAACGCACAAGTAGAGTGAATAATACTCATCTGCACAGCACCTGATAGTGTCAGACTTCTCAGTAATTGTCGCTTCTAAAAATCTGTTTGCTTCTTAGTGCGTGCATTTACAAACCGCAAGTGTGTGCCCGTCGGTGGCAGCGTACGGGTGCACTTTTGTGTGTTTTGCACAAACTAGGATATAACGCACAAGTAGAGTGAATAATACTCGTCTGCACAGCACCTGATAGTGTCAGACTTCTCCGTAATTGTCGCTTCTAAAATCTGTTTGCTTCTTAGTGTGTGCATTTACAAACCACAAGTGTGTGCCCGTCGGTGGCAGCGTACGGGTGCACTTTTGTGTGTTTTGCACAAACTAGGATATAACGCACAAATAGAGTGAATAATACACGTCTACACAGCACCTGATAGTGTCAGACTTCTCAGTAATTGTCGCTTCTAAAAATCTGTTTGCTTCTTAGTGCTGCATTTACAAACCGCAAGTGTGTGCCGTCGGTGGCAGCGTACGGGTGCACTTTTGTGTGTTTTGCACAAACTAGGATTTAATGCACAAGTAGAGTGAATAATACACGTCTGCACAGCAACTGATAGTGTCAGACTTCACTGTAATTGTCGCTCTAAAAAGCTGTTAGGTTCTTAGTGCGTGCATTTACAAACTGCAAGTGTGTGCCCTTCGGTGGCAGCGCACGGGTGCACTTTTGTGTGTTTTGCACAAACTAGGATATATCGCACAAATAGAGTGAATCATACACGTCTGCACAGCACCTGATAGTGTCAGACTTCTCAGTAATTGTCGCTTCTAAAATCTGTTTGCTTCTTAGTTCGTGCATTTACAAACCACAAGTGTGTGCCCGTCGGTGGCAGCGTACGGGTGCACTTTTTTGTGTTTTGCACAAACTAGGATATAACGCACAAATAGTGAATAATACTCGTCTGCACAGCACTGATAGTGTCAGACTTCTCAGTAATTGTCGCTTCTAAAAATCTGTTTGCTTCTTAGTGCGTGCATTTACAAACCGCAGGTGTGTGCCCGTCGGTGGCAGCGTACGGGTGCACTTTTGTGTGTTTTGCACAAACTAGGATATAACGCACAAGTAGAGTGAATAATACTCATCTGCACAGCACCTGATAGTGTCAGACTTCTCAGTAATTGTCGCTTCTAAAAATCTGTTTGCTTCTTAGTGCGTGCATTTACAAACCGCAAGTGTGCCCGTCGGTGGCAGCGTACGGGTGCACTTTTGTGTGTTTTGCACAAACTAGGATATAACGCACAAGTAGAGTGAATAATACTCGTCTGCACAGCACCTGATAGTGTCAGACTTCTCAGTAATTGTCGCTTCTAAAAATCTGTTTGCCTCTTAGTGCGTGCATTTACAAACCGCAAGTGTGTGCCCGTCGGTGGCAGCGCACGGGTGCACTTTTGTGTGTTTTGCACAAACTAGGATTTAATGCACAAGTAGAGTGAATAATACACGTCTGCACAGCAACTGATAGTGTCAGACTTCACTGTAATTGTCGCTTCTAAAAATCTGTTTGCTTCTTAGTGCGTGCATTTACAAACCACAAGTGTGTGCCCGTCGGTGGCAGCGCACGGGTGCACTTTTGTGTGTTTTGCACAAACTAGGATATAACGCACAAGTAGAGTGAATAATACTCGTCTGCACAGCACCTGATAGTGTCAGACTTCTCAGTAATTGTCGCTTCTAAAAATCTGTTTGCTTCTTAGTGCGTGCATTTACAAACCGCAAGTGTGTGCCCGTCGGTGGCAGCGTACGGGTGCACTTTTGTGTGTTTTGCACAAACTAGGATATAACGCACAAGTAGAGTGAATAATACTCATCTGCACAGCACCTGATAGTGTCAGACTTCTCAGTAATTGTCGCTTCTAAAAATCTGTTTGCTTCTTAGTGCGTGCATTTACAAACCGCAAGTGTGTGCCCGTCGGTGGCAGCGTACGGGTGCACTTTTGTGTGTTTTGCACAAACTAGGATATAACGCACAAGTAGAGTGAATAATACTCGTCTGCACAGCACCTGATAGTGTCAGACTTCTCAGTAATTGTCGCTTCTAAAAATCTGTTTGCCTCTTAGTGCGTGCATTTACAAACCGCAAGTGTGTGCCCGTCGGTGGCAGCGCACGGGTGCACTTTTGTGTGTTTTGCACAAACTAGGATTTAATGCACAAGTAGAGTGAATAATACACGTCTGCACAGCAACTGATAGTGTCAGACTTCACTGTAATTGTCGCTTCTAAAAATCTGTTTGCTTCTTAGTGCGTGCATTTACAAACCACAAGTGTGTGCCCGTCGGTGGCAGCGCACGGGTGCACTTTTGTGTGTTTGCACAAACTAGGATATAACGCACAAGTAGAGTGAATAATACTCGTCTGCACAGCACCTGATAGTGTCAGACTTCTCCGTAATTGTCGCTTCTAAAAATCTGTTTGCTTCTTAGTGCGTGCATTTACAAACCACAAGTGTGTGCCCGTCGGTGGCAGCGTACGGGTGCACTTTTGTGTGTTTGCACAAACTAGGATATAACGCACAAATAGAGTGAATAATACACGTCTACACAGCACCTGATAGTGTCAGACTTCTCAGTAATTGTCGCTTCTAAAAATCTGTTTGCTTCTTAGTGCGTGCATTTACAAACGCAAGTGTGTGCCCGTCGGTGGCAGCGTACGGGTGCACTTTTGTGTTTTGCACAAACTAGGATTTAATGCACAAGTAGAGTGAATAATACACGTCTGCACAGCAACTGATAGTGTCAGACTTCACTGTAATTGTCGCTCCTAAAAAGCTGTTAGGTTCTTAGTGCGTGCATTTACAAACTGCAAGTGTGTGCCCTTCGGTGGCAGCGTACGGGTGCACTTTTGTGTGTTTTGCACAAACTAGGATATATCGCACAAATAGAGTGAATCATACACGTCTGCACAGCACCTGATAGTGTCAGACTTCTCAGTAATTGTCGCTCCTAAAAAGCTGTTAGGTTCTTAGTGCGTGCATTTAAAAAACGCAAGTGTGTGCCCGTCGGTGGCAGCGTACGGGTGCACTTTTGGTGTTTTGCACAAACTAGGATATAACGCACAAGCAGAGTGAATAATACACGTCAGCAGCACCTGATAGTGTCAGACTTCTCAGTAATTGTCGCTCCTAAAAAGCTGTTAGGTTCTTTGTGCGTGCATTTAATATCCGCAAGTGTGTGCCCGTCGGTGGCAGCGCACGGGTGCACTTTTGTGTGTTTTGCACAAACTAGGATTTAATGCACAAGTAGAGTGAATAATACTCGTCTGCACAGCACCTGATAGTGTCAGACTTCTCAGTAATTGTCGCTTCTAAAAATCTGTTTGCTTCTTAGTGCGTGCATTTACAAACCGCAAGTGTGTGCCCGTCGGTGGCAGCGTACGGGTGCACTTTTGTGTGTTTTGCACAAACTAGGATATAACGCACAAGTAGAGTGAATAATACTCATCTGCACAGCACCTGATAGTGTCAGACTTCTCAGTAATTGTCGCTTCTAAAAATCTGTTTGCTTCTTAGTGCGTGCATTTACAAACCGCAAGTGTGTGCCCGTCGGTGGCAGCGTACGGGTGCACTTTTGTGTGTTTTGCACAAACTAGGATATAACGCACAAGTAGAGTGAATAATACTCGTCTGCACAGCACCTGATAGTGTCAGACTTCTCAGTAATTGTCGCTTCTAAAAATCTGTTTGCCTCTTAGTGCGTGCATTTACAAACCGCAAGTGTGTGCCCGTCGGTGGCAGCGCACGGGTGCACTTTTGTGTGTTTTGCACAAACTAGGATTTAATGCACAAGTAGAGTGAATAATACACGTCTGCACAGCAACTGATAGTGTCAGACTTCACTGTAATTGTCGCTTCTAAAAATCTGTTTGCTTCTTAGTGCGTGCATTTACAAACCACAAGTGTGTGCCCGTCGGTGGCAGCGCACGGGTGCACTTTTGTGTGTTTTGCACAAACTAGGATATAACGCACAAGTAGAGTGAATAATACTCGTCTGCACAGCACCTGATAGTGTCAGACTTCTCCGTAATTGTCGCTTCTAAAAATCTGTTTGCTTCTTAGTGCGTGCATTTACAAACCACAAGTGTGTGCCCGTCGGTGGCAGCGTACGGGTGCACTTTTGTGTGTTTGCACAAACTAGGATATAACGCACAAATAGAGTGAATAATACACGTCTACACAGCACCTGATAGTGTCAGACTTCTCAGTAATTCTCGCTTCTAAAAATCTGTTTGCTTCTTAGTGCGTGCATTTACAAACCACAAGTGTGTGCCCGTCGGTGGCAGCGCACGGGTGCACTTTTGTGTGTTTTGCACAAACTAGGATTTAATGCACAAGTAGAGTGAATAATACACGTCTGCACAGCAACTGATAGTGTCAGACTTCTCTGTAATTGTCGCTCCTAAAAAGCTGTTAGGTTCTTAGTGCGTGCATTTACAAACTGCAAGTGTGTGCCCTTCGGTGGCAGCGCACGGGTGCACTTTTGTGTGTTTTGCACAAACTAGGATATATCGCACAAATAGAGTGAATCATACACGTCTGCACAGCACCTGATAGTGTCAGACTTCTCAGTAATTGTCGCTTCTAAAAATCTGTTTGCTTCTTAGTTCGTGCATTTACAAACCACAAGTGTGTGCCCGTCGGTGGCAGCGTACGGGTGCACTTTTTTGTGTTTTGCACAAACTAGGATATAACGCACAAATAGTGAATAATACTCGTCTGCACAGCACCTGATAGTGTCAGACTTCTCAGTAATTGTCGCTTCTAAAAATCTGTTTGCTTCTTAGTGCGTGCATTTACAAACCGCAAGTGTGTGCCGTCGGTGGCAGCGTACGGGTGCACTTTTGTGTGTTTTGCACAAAACTAGGATATAACGCACAAGTAGAGTGAATAATACTCATCTGCACAGCACCTGATAGTGTCAGACTTCTCAGTAATTGTCGCTTCTAAAAATCTGTTTGCTTCTTAGTGCGTGCATTTACAAACCGCAAGTGTGTGCCCGTCGGTGGCAGCGTACGGGTGCACTTTTGTGTGTTTTGCACAAACTAGGATATAACGCACAAGTAGAGTGAATAATACTCGTCTGCACAGCACCTGATAGTGTCAGACTTCTCAGTAATTGTCGCTTCTAAAAATCTGTTTGCCTCTTAGTGCGTGCATTTACAAACCGCAAGTGTGTGCCCGTCGGTGGCAGCGTACGGGTGCACTTTTGTGTGTTTTGCACAAACTAGGATATAACGCACAAGTACAGTGAATACACGTCTCCGTTTGTGTCAGACTTAATCTCTAATTGTCGCTCTTTAAAAGCTGGTAGCAATAGCTATAATCTGATTGTCCAGGTAAAACCCGTCAGTTGGGACGCCTTCATTTAGCTGTGTACCGTCAACACAGCATTGAAAATGCGCAAGGGCATTGGCAAGGGACAAGGAAGTGGACATGATGGTGGTGCAGGCAGAGGCCGAGGTCATGTGCAAGCTCTAATTTCGCCACAACAAAGGGCCACATCTACTCACTCGCACGTCCTGTCCCAAATTCTTGGGGACCGCAGCAGTACACCGCTCTTCAACCCAGACCAGTGTCAACAGGTTGTTAGTTGGATAGTGGATAATGCTTCCAGTCAGATTAGCACCACCACAAACACCCTGTCTGCCACACGGTCAAGTGTCAGTAGCCGTGATACTGCACCGCACATTCCACAACCTGATCCTGCTTCTTACCACCAGGCCGAGTACACGTCCACGGACATTACTGATCCCACACTTGGACACTCTGAAGAGCTGTTCATGTATTCATTCGCACATTCTGGCCTCTCGCCATCTCCTATTGAAGTGGGTCATGAGAAGATCGTATGTACTGATGCCCAAATATAAATATTTGAGCAGCCACGGTCTCACGAAGGCAATGGCGGGAACATGTCTCAACAAGGGGTGGACTCCTAGACGATCACGAACAGCTCCAGGCGACTATGACTGCGGTCCAGGCAAAGAGTTTCGACGCAGAGGATAGGAACCGACAGAATAATGTACGTCTCAGAGGCGTTGCGGAAACGGTCGCTGATCCCGATCTGAAAGGTCTCTTGCGAGACTTTCTACACGAAGTTCTGCCCGACTTGGACCCGAGAGATCTTAAAATAGATCGGATTCACCGACTCCCCAAACCACCGGGGGTCCGACCCGATCTGCCTCGCGAGGTGATTGCGAGGATTCATTTTTATGAGACCAAGGAAAACTTCCTGAGGGTACTTCGTGGATCGCCGACACTCTCTGACCGATTCGCCAGCTTGGAGGTCTTTCCTGATCTCTCTCCAGGAACCCTGGCGATGCGCAGGGCTTTCAAACCATACACTGTGATACTCCGGGACAGGGAGATTCCATATCGCTGGGGCCGACCTACACGCCTGATCATCCGAAGGAATGATGCCACCCATGTCTGCCTGGGTCCCTCACAGGCGGCTACGCTGCTAAAAGACTGGGACCTACTTCCTCCGGACTTTTCTGCCTCTTCCCAGCGTGACGTCCGTGATCATGCTCCGAAGCGCCGCACTCGGCGACGCAGATTGAACCCAGAATGGTCCACGGTCTGAGGATGATTTTGGCTGGTCTTCTGTCCTTGATTTTTGCTCTCTGAGGCCCGGGGTCCGCCTTCCTGGTCCCCACATAGTCCTCCCAGGTCGTTAGCCTCTACTTCCTTCTCCATCTCACTTTCCTGGTCTCAGTTCTGTATTTTCTTTCTTCTCTCTAGTCTAACTCCTTTCCCTCTTACCATTCCTTCCTCTCGTCTCTCTGATCTTTTCCCTCTCCTTTTTTGTCTCCTCTGCTACAGCCCCTTGTCTAGGCACCAGCGACCCTGGGAGGATATCCCCCTGCTGAGCAGATTTTTACGCTCAAGCGTTTTTGACTTGTCCTTCCCCCTTTTTTTTTTTCTTTTCTCCCGTTCGTTTTCTTTTTTCTCTTCATTACTGTGTCTCTTTTTGGACGCTTTTTCTCTCTCCCGCAGTGCGAAGTTGTATTTTTCTCTCTGACAGCGCACCCGCGTCGCTTATTGGACAGAACTGTGTCGCTGTGGTACTGATACTGGACTGGGAGATTAGATCGCCGAAGTGATCCTTCCTTTTTTTTTTCTCTCACTCCTGCGATGTTTATCTTGGCTATGCTGACATTTGCCTTGTTTGCCCCCTCAAAAATGTTTTTTCTCTTCCCGGAGGACGTTGGTCCTCTCCGCGGTGGACACCGGCCATATTGGGCACCGGTCCCTCGCCCGGAGATGCAGGCCAACGCATCCTGTCTCCCCTTCCCCCCCCTGGTCATTACTCCTTGGTTATTCCCTTTGCAGTTTTCATTCTCATGGATATGTCACTGTCTATCTTTAGAATTACTCCTATTACTTAAATATGCCTGTAAAAATTTGGGTACATAATGTCAACGGGTTGAACTCCCCCCAAAAGAGATCACTTTTACGTTCTAGCCTGAGAAGGGCTCGGGCGGATGTGGTCCTACTCCAGGAGACTCATCTTCTGGAGGGTGATAACCACCGTCTGGCCTCGCCTTTTTATCCACATCAGTTCTTCTCTAACTGTTCCGAGAAGAAGGCTGGGGTGGCTATTCTAGTGGCGTCTTCTGTTGGCTTTGAGTTGGTGACTGAGGTATCTGACCCCAATGGCAGATTCCTCTTGGTGGTGGCCAAGCTTAATGGAACCCTTTATTCCCTCTTAGCAGTATACTCGCCTAATAAGGGTCAAAGTAGGTTTCTTAGATCACTTTTAGACTCCCAATTACCCTCCATGCCGGGGCATAGGGTGGTGGCGGGTGATTTCAACGCCCCCCTGCATAAACAACTTGATTGCTCCTCCCCCAACTCTTTTCGGACTGACCTCGCCCCTGTGGCGGATGCATACGGACTCCACGACATCTGGCGATACCTGCATGCCAACGAACGTGACTATACTTTTTTTTCCCCCAGACATAAATCCTTCAGCCGTATAGACTTCTGCCTGATTAGTGATTCACTCTTGCCACTCTGCCCTCAGGCTGATATTGACGTAATCACATGGTCAGACCATGCCCCCCATGCCCTTGTTATCTCCGACTCCACTCCACGACTTCCCAGAGCCCCATGGAAGCTTAATGACTACCTCCTGACCTCGCAGTCGAATCTCGACACCCTTACCTCCCATCTGAAGGAGTACTTCCATCTGAATGAGACACCAGACATCACCCCGGAGGGACTTTGGTTCGCCCATAAGGCGGTCATCCGGGGCCATTGTCTCAAGCTAGCGGCGCAGGCTAAACAGCAATATAATGAGAGAATGGTCTCGCTCTTGTCCACGATTAAATCTCTCGAGGCCTCTTTCCTCTCCACCTCGGCTCCTTCCACTTTATCAGCCCTTACTGCTACGCGGGATGAACTTAGGACTCTTCTTCTTTCCAGAGTGGAGCACCAACTGAAGAAAGTGGGGCACGGTACTATGGGATGGGAGACAGGGCTGGGGCGCTCTTGGCGCGTCGGGTGCGGAGGAGGGAGGCCAAGTCAAGGATTGCTCTACTGATTTCTCCCAAAGGGGAGCATGTTCGCAACCCTATCAAGATAGCTGAGCAGTTTAGGGACTTTTATCACGAGTTGTACAACCTGGGTTGCTCCCCTTCTTCTCCTCGAGACCGACGGCTGACGCCATTGGCGCTTTCCTTGCCAGGCTTGAGCTCCCTTCCCTCTCAAGCTCTCAGCTCTCTTTCCTAAATAGGCCCTTTACCGTGGAGGAGATCCTTGGGCTGATCCGTGCCTCTAAGAAGCGGTCGGCCCCGGGCCCAGACGGCCTCTCCTACTCGTATTACTCTTCCTTTGCTCCCACTCTTTCCCCACACCTCCTGTCTTTATTCCGGTTTTGGCAGAGTGAAGGACGCATCCGGCCTGAGGGTCTGACGGCGGCTGTTTCCACCATCCCTAAACCCGGTAAGGCTCCCACGGAAGCGGCTAACTACCGCCCTATTGCACTTATCAACTGCGATGTTAAACTCTATTCGAAGCTGCTGGCGGACCGACTCAAGTCAGTTATTACCTCCCTGATCGCCCTCGATCAAGTGGGCTTCATTCCCGATCGTCAGGCGAGAGATGCGACTCGGAGGGTGGTGGACCTCCTGGAGGTCCTGGAGCAGAGAGGGACCCCCAGTGCCCTTCTATCACTTGATGCTGAGAAAGCTTTCGATCGAGTGCACTGGGGGTATCTGGCAGCGGTCCTGGATAAGTTTGCGTTCCAGGGCCCCATTAAGTCGGGCATATTAGCCTTATACTCCTCCCCCCGCGCATACGTGAAGGCGGGGGGGTTCTCCTCCGCTACGTTTGCTATCTCTAATGGGACGAGGCAGGGCTGCCCCCTCTCTCCTCTAATTTTTGCTCTTGCCATGGAACCGCTAGCAGCTTCCATTCGAGACCATCCTGAGATTTCGGGAGTAATGGTAGGCCAAACGGAGCATAAGATTTCTCTTTATGCGGACGATGTCCTCCTCACCTGTACGAACCCTGGAGTTTCTATTCCAGCTATTGTGTCTGTCCTCTCTGACTTTTCCGCGATCTCTTTCTACAAGCTCAACCTCTCTAAATCCTCCCTCTTTCCAGTGAACCTTTCCCCCCCTGACCAGGCTGACCTGGCCTCTCGATTTTCCTTCCTACTCGCCCCCAGGGGGTTTGTATACCTGGGAATTCAAATCGCCCCCGTGCGGTCTATGATTAGCATTAATTGTGAGACATTGGCCTCTTCGCTTAGGGTTCTCACCAAAGAATATTCGCAGGTGCAGCTCTCCTGGGTGGCTAAGATCAATTTGGTAAAGATGACCCTTCTCCCTAAAATTTTATATACCCTTCGGTGCATCCCTCTACTATTTCCTAGGCGATATTTGAACCTTTTTCAAACAATCTTGGGACGGTTTATTTGGGAGGGCAAACCCCACAGAGTAGCTCTGGCGACCCTAACTCTGCCCAGCTCGCTTGGGGGTCTGGGCATGCCTAATATCCTCACGTATCATGCGGCTATCACCCTGGACTTGGCTAAGACGTGGTGGGCAATGGCTTCTCCTCCTTTTTTTTCTGCCCACTGGCTACAGATTGAGGCCCATTTCTCCCCAATGGGATCCCCCAGGATTCTGCTGGAGGTCGCATTCCTCCAAAGGACCCGGCCTGTGGTCCCTCTACGCTCTATGCAAGCTGTACTGGCTGTATGGCATAAATTAGCAAGGTTACACCTCCCATTCCTTACCAGATACCTCTCCCTACAGGTTTTAGAGGCATGTATGATGGATATGTCGCTCGCGAGGTGGCGGGAGGTGGGCATACAAGGGATATGGGATTTGTTGAGAGATGGGCGTCCGATCCCCTTTTCAGCGTTAGTAAACAGATACTCCTTGCCGTCAACGGCCTACTTCACTCACCTGAGGATATGTCATTTCCTGCTTTCCTGCTCCCTCCCCTCTTGGGATCCTACCTTGGTAGATCTCAATCTACAGTCATTCTTTAAACAATCTGCACTTTCTAGGCGAGGGGTCTCTATAATCTATAGGGCCTTGACTGCTGCCTGCACAAAGCATAAACTTCCCTTTATGGCAAGATGGGAGACCAAACTCTCTTTCTCGGTGCCGTTGGATGGGTGGCGGGCTGCTGCGTCCCATGCAGATAAGTATACAAGGTGCCTCACTCACCTGGAACAGTCCAAAAAACTCCAGATGGGGTGGTACTTGGTCCCTGCACGTATTGCCCGATTTGGTGGACATGGAGACTCTCCCTCGCCGCTCTGCTGGCGTAACTGCGGTCAGACGGGTACTGAAGCTCATATCTGGTGGTTTTGTCCAGGAGTGGTTGCATTTTGGTCCGATGTCGGGGCTCTGATTGCTGAGCTGACGGGACTGACGATTCCTCTCTCGGCCCCTATGGCTCTGTTGGGCATAGACTTGGATACCTGGCCGACTATTCTTAGGCCCATAGTTACCAATATCCTGATAGCAGCCCGCCAATCCATCGCGGCGCATTGGAGGTCTCCGACCCGCCCCTCCCTAGGGGAGGTGACAGTTAGACTAAATCGCCACCTGACACATGAACTCCTTCTCTCGCATGATCTTCCCCAGAGGATCAAGGTTCTTAACTGGTGGGACCCTTGGGTTGGCTCCAAATTTAATGAAGTGACAATTCCTGACTGACGGATTACTTGACAGCAGACGAGTTCCTCTATTATGCTACCCTCTCCTAAACTGATATTGTGACATTTCTGTTGATGTGTTATATATGTAATTAAATATGCTGCATAAGCCCCATCCTGTCCCCTATACTTTCCCCTCCCCTCCTTCCCTGCTCTTCTTGTTGCTCCCTGCCCCCTGTTGTTTTGGTTAAATCTTTAATCCTCCTATGAGGTATATAGTTTTCTTTCCTTGTATTTGAAAATGGATGCACATTTATAACTTGCATTGCATTTGTACCCGCCGCTTTGGCCTTTACCTGATTTTTATATGTGCAATAAAAAGAATTGGTTTAAAAAAACAAGGGGTGGACGATGATGAGACACGATTGCCAGGAAGTCAGGAGGAGGAGCAGGGTGCGGAAGAGGAAGACGACATGGTGGATGATCCAGTAACTGACCCAACCTGGCAGGAGGAGATGCAGAGCAAGGACAGCAGTGCACAGGGGGAAAGAGGTGTAGCATCACAACAGGCAGTAAGAAGCAGGGTGGTGGCCCCAGGCAGAAGTCAGGCAACCGTTCCCCGGAACAACAACACGACACAAGGTGCCTGTACAAATGTTAGGTCTTCCCGAGTCTGGCAGTTTTTTAAGTTGGCTCCAGATAATTCTAAAAAGGCCATTTGCAACACCTGCCATGCCAGCATCAGCAGGGGTACCAAAACTAGCAGCCTGACCATCACCAGCATGATCAGGCACATGTCAGCCAAGCACCCAACTTCGTGGGATGTACAACAGAGTCAAGGAGCAGTGCTTGCTGATGTCACTGCTAC
>JARQOC010001778.1:0-35095 GCA_033576535.1 Allobates femoralis | reverse complement strand
AATTCTTCTTGGTCCAGTGATTTTGTCTGTCTTGACTGTCCCATAGACACAGAAAACAAGGGTATTTTGTATACCCAGCTTGTTGGCCGAGCAGCATGCACAAGACTTTCAAATCCCCGCACACTTGCCAACCATGGTCATATTTAAGTTTACGAAGAACCAATTCCAAGTTCTCGTAGGTTTCCTTGAGGTGTACGGAATGACCTACAAGGATGGAAGCTTAAAAACCGCCGTTGTGGAGACTTATTTTTGAAGAATCTATAAAAAGACACCATTGCGCTGAATCATATTGGATATTGAATTGACCCATCAAACCGTCGACATCGATGCAATAAACCAACTTATTTTCCTGGGCAAAGTAAGGAACGAACTCGTCTTCACGATGTCTGAACCATGAAAAAGACACTCCTGTCAACAATAAATTCTTGCTTTTGAGCTTTGGGAAGATTCAAGTCTCTTACCAAATCATTCATCCCCTCCTGGGAAAACAATTTTGGTCTTGTATCATCTTCAAAGTCAGAACTTGATTCATCATCTGGTTCAGGTATGACACCACCTTCATTAGTTATGTCTTCCAAGGTAGCAGGGGCCTTGGGTACTGGTATATCTGTGCCATGGGGGATGGGACAAATTGCTGAGTGAATATTGGGGTATGAAATGGAATGCTTCCATTTTGAATTATACCCTTTCACATCGCATGAACAAAAGTAACAATCGTCACTATGGTTCTTTTGCTCTCGCCATACCATAGGAATCCCATAAGGGAAAGCTTTTTTCTTAACCTTGAACCAATTTCAGAGGTTCTCAACACACCGTTTGCACGGCTTTATCTTGATCTCCAAGCTTTAGTCCGAAATATGCGAAGTATACTTTTTTCACAAAGGCATTGTACACACACAATCTGCGTTTTTTTAAGAGTGCCAAAAAATGTCCCTTGTGTGTCTAAAAGCTCCAAAAACGTTTTTGTACTTAGTCACTTTTTCACCAAATAACCAAAAACTCATGGAAAAAAAATTTTGGTTGACCAGGTGGAATTTTTTTTTGTACTCCTGTCGACCAAAGTAGGGGGGGGAGGGTGCTGTTGAATTTTTTTTTTGTATTTTCTTGTCGACCAAGGGGGTGGGGGGTTGGGGTTTCGGGGTGGGGGGATGCTGTCGAAAAAATTTTTTTTTCCAGTACTTGCTGAACCGTTTACAAAAACGCTAGCGTTAACGCATGCGTCTGTATTGGCCCTGCGTTAAAGCATGCGTTTCCCATAGGGTCCCGTGTTAAAAAAACGCATGCGTTTTTGGGAAAACACCCCTGCGTTTTTTTCCAGCACCCAAAAACGCTGCATGCAGCGTTTTTTGAACTGGGGAAAAAAACCGCAAGTGCTGCTGAAAAACGCATGTACACTCAAATTACAGACTTTCATGTTAACGCACCTGCGTTTTTTTTGACACACCAAAAAACGCAGAGATGGTCAAAAAAACGCATGTGTGTGAACATGAAAGTCTGTAATATTCAGCTGTTGCTTCAACACTGTATATTCACCACAAATGTAACAGAAACTGTCAGGCAAATTAATACACTTCCGCTGAGCCATAATGCTAATTTTGGGAAACACGGATGAATATGACGAGCTAACATGAACTGAGATTAAAAAGTATGAACAGGCGAGAACCAAGATGAAACAAGCCTGGGAATGTCAGAGCTCGCTCATTCTGCATGCAACATGTTGATGCTGGTTTCATTAGTTCACTCTGAAAATTCTTTTCATTGAAAGTTATATTTTTTTGGCATTGTATATCTTCAATGCATTGATGAGAATTAATTAATAGTAATTTTGACTTTCAAAACCCTAAGATAAAAAAAATACCAAAAATTGAGAGAAATTTACTAAATTTGAAGAGAATTTTGCATTTTGTGGCAAATCCTGACGTCCAGGATTTTTTTCAATATTTTTTTCATTTTCAGCACACCAAAATACATGGAAGTTAGATGAAAATCATCAAACAGCTTTTTAGTCGCAGACCTGTGTTATCCCCTTGACTTCATGTCATTTTCTGGCAATTAGATATGCCTAGTGTTTATTAATCATGTAACATTCTTGAAAATAATGCTAAAAGTATACTCAAGAGTTTTTCAGGATACTTGAACTTTTAGAATATCATAGAGGAACAAGGATCTATTTGCTAATAACAGTGATTAATTATAAATCATAAATTTAATTTATTTGGAATGATTTAGTTTGAAATAGACACTTTGTACAGCTCGGAATATTTAATAAATATTCACTTGAAACACTATGAGTTTATTATTCATAAATCTGTGATGAAATATTTCACAAAATACTGACCAAAGTGTCAAAACTCTTGTTTCTTGTTTCTGCTTCTGACTTTCTGGTACCTACAGGTGCATCTCAATGAATTATAATATCATCAAAAAGTTAATTTTTTTCAGTAATCCTATACAAAAAGTGAAATGCATATATTATATAGAGTCATTACAAATAGAGTGATCTATTTCAAGTGATTATTTCTGTTATTGTTGTTGATTATGCCATCAAGCCAGAGAAGACCCAAAGGTCATTATCTCAGAAAATTTAAGTAGGGAGGAAGAAGAGTTAAAAACTCGTGCTGCCGTATTCTACCAGATATCAAAGGGTGAATATAATATTGATTTATTAGTCAACATATTTCAGGGTTCCTGAAACACCCTGAAACATGACAATATTATATTGATTTGTCTTGTGGAAGAGGCCAGGGAGTCCTGAAATGCGTGGACTAATAAATCAATATTATACTCACCCTTGGATGTCTTGCGGATATGGCAGCTTGGTTTTTATCCCTTCATCCTCTATATGCCCAATGCTTGGGACTGCACCTGTGATATGCTTTTATAGTGGTTGTTACTCTCCCAATCACACAAGTTAAAGCCTCTGATACCTATTTAGGTAAAATAGGTAATTGCTTTTATCTTTCAGACCCTTCATCCTCCCTATTTTAATTCTCTGAGATAATGACTAGAGATGAGCGATGTTCAATTTGAAATGTTCGCCAATCTCAAATTTGACCTGTTTTGGGCGATGTTCGAGTCATTTGACGAATGCGAACAATCAGCTTCAAATTCGGCAGTTCGATGTTATGTGCGATACTCCCTGGATCTGCTCCCCCTGCCCAGTCCTAACTTAGGATCAGGCAGGGAGGTGGCAGGGGGAGCAATAAGGGGGCATCATGGAGAGGGGAGCGCAGCACAGAGCAGTAAAGCTGGCGGTGAAGTCTCACCGCTGGCTTTCCCGCCGGTTATTTCAAATGATTAGCTGATGCAGATCAGCTGTTCATTTGAAGAAGCCGCGGTGCTGTCAGGGTTCATGTGAGTTCATGCAGCATGAACTCACATGAACTTTCCCATGCCTGGGTGGTGCACAGCAGGAATTGGCTGCCTCCAACCCCCAGGTGCCTATTTGTACCTGCCTGCAAACAGAAATAGAAGGAAGCCCTTTTTTTTATTATTTTATGAATTTCATTAAATAATTAAAAAAAAATGTGTGGCACCTGGGGGTTCGAGGCAGCCCATTCATGCCTGCTGTACCTGGCTGGACACAAAAATATGGCGAAGCCCACGTCAAAATTTTTTGGAAAAAATCATAAAAAAAAAAAAAAAATACATTTAGGGACTGCATCTTTATTAACCCCTCGAGGCCAGAGCGCAGCGGCATTGTAAGGGAGTTAACTCAGGTCACCCGAGGACAGCTCAGGTGGCATGAGCTGAGCTATCCTTGGGTGACCTGAGTTAACAAACCTTACAATGCCGCAGCGCTCCAGCCTCAAGGAATTAATAAAGATGCAGTCCCTAAATGTATTTTCAGCCACCCCAGAAAATGGCGCGTTCAGAGAACCACCATCTTCTGGTGCTGAACCCAGCTCATCCAGGGCCCTGGTGCCGTGGCTCACTGGGTAATAAAGGGGTTAGGGCCAGCTTTGTGTATTCAGCTGGCTCTAAGCCCAAAATTCATGGGGTCACGCCAATATTAGACATGACCGCCATGAATTTCTAGTGAATTTTTAAAAAAAATACAACACACGGAAACATTTTTTTATTAGAAATAAAACAAAAAATACATTTAGAGACACCATCTTTTTAAAAAATTCCCTCTTCCCTCCGACGTAGTCTAATCAGGTTTTCTTTAGCTCAGCTACAACTCTGGTAGAGAATCTCTACCAGGGATGTAGCTGAGCTGTGCAGCACCGGGCGTGGGAAAGTTCATGTGAGTTCATGCTGCATGAACTCACATGAACCTTTCCCTGACAGCATCGCGGCGTTTTCAAATGAACAGCTTATCTGCATCAGCTGATCATTTGAAATAACCAGCGGGAAAGCCAGCGGTGAGACTTCACTGCCAGCTTTACTGCCCTGTGCTGCACTCCCCGCTTCACGATGCCTGCTCCCCCCGCCCAGTCCTAACTTAGGATCAGACGGGAAGGTGGCGGGGGGAGCGATGAGTGGGCATCAGGGATTGGGGAGCGCAGCACAGAGCAGGAAAGCCGGCGGTGAAGTCCTCTTCTCACCGCCGGCTTCACCGCCGGTGTTTTTCGCTCCCTGCACCCTGTAGTTGCTCCTCCCACCCAGTACTAACGTTAAAACATATTTTACATTAATTTTCAATTGTGTTCGACGTGACACAGCAAATTCGACAAATCTATTCAAATTTGAACACCGGGTGGTGGCTCATCTCTAATAATGATCTTTGAATTTTCATTGGCTGCAAGCCATAATCATCAACATTAACATAAATAAACACTTGAAATAGATCACTCTGTTTTGCTATATAATATATGTGTTTCACTTTATGTATTAAATTACTAAAATAAACTTTTTGCTGATATTCTAACTCATTGAGATGTACCTGTTAAGGTACCTTTACACGCCGTCACTATCCCTGGCAACCGGGATCAACCGTATGTGCACGAGCACATTTTTAACGGTTGCTAACGATCACCAATACCGCATGTACACGCCGCCAATGCGTTGTCAACTGCAGGTATCGGGGTTCCCCGGAAGGTCCCACAGATCCTGCGGATAACTTCCTGTTGAATCCCGTCGCCCCTTCACACACTGCAATCAGTAGGACAATGTGGGCGTACATGTTCTGCGGTGCCAAAACATAGGCGTGACGGAGTTGTGTATTCCGTGACGCTTACACACTGATTGAACAGTGCAATAGCGTCATGATTGGCCAGCCAGCGCAGGAAGTCTGGCTAATACATAATGCCATTGCAATTGTGTAGTGTGAATGGACAGCTCTTTAAATATGGCGCCCTGTGAAGGGGCAGCCAATGGTTACAGAGTAGCTTCCACCAATCATCGCTGATGGGGCACGCTGTGGCATGCCCCGGGGTAATCACTAGGTGATGCAGATTCCATCCCTGTCCCCCATTTATACGCCAATACCAGGGCAATTGTCCCTTTGTGCTGCCTTGGATTTTAGAACACGGCTCGGAAACAGCTACCCGAAGCAACTGCGAGAAACCCGATCACTTTCCCAAATTAAACGCCGCCACTTCGTAGCAATTTCAACGCAACAGGCACAAAAATCATGATTGCCAGGCAGTTACTACCACGCAGTGGCGGCATGTAAAGGTATGTAAACATACCTAGAAGGGAATATTTCAGCTTATTCATGTTGCCCAAATCAAGGGCAGCAGAATCAGACCCTGACACAAGTTGGGAGCAGGCATAAGAAGTGGGCTTGCAAGACAAACCTGCACCATAGTTGGAAAATAATGGCTGTGAAAAACAGTTAGGATCTGCCTCCAACAATCTAAGATGGGGCTAAGCTCCACCCATTGATTTCAACCTGTTAAATTAACTTCTGACAGAGATTATCATCACATCAGCATGAAGGAGCCTCATTTTACGCGCTCAAAATCTAAAATTAAATAACCAGATCAGTGATTCCAGTAAATTGGAAAAAAAAAATAAAATGCCATAATTTGGGGAGTGTTCTTGTTGCTGCAATGCGGTTAGAAGCAATCATAATATCAAATATATCCTAAAATAGTATTAAAAAAATGTTGGCTCACCTTCGAAAAATAAGACCTCAAAGAGTTCTGTTGACTGAAAAATTGGGTAGCAGGGAGCTTGCTCTATTGACATAGCCATATTATCCCCGGCAGGAGCGGCCTGTGACCACTCTGGGGTGGCAGTGAACGGTGCCAAGCACAACAGGTCAGGAGTTGGTGACCACCTTCCTGTTGGGGCTTGAGCAATTTTTTTTTTTATAAACCATTAAGAACTGACAGGTATAATGCTTTTCTATGCTGGTGCATGGCTATGCCAGTGATCAGAGTAATGACAGTTAAAGTCCGAAAGAGGGACTAAGTAAAAGAAAGTTTAAAAAATTTCTAAAAATATTTTACTAAAAAAAAAAAATCAGTGAATCACAAAATAAAGAAATCAAAATGACAACAAAAGTATTAGGCTACATTTAGGCACAACGTTTTTAATCCGTTTTTGGAGGATGTGTTTTTGCAGTGGCAGTGCAATTTTAGAGATTCCCAGCCAAGTCAATGAGTTTTCAAGATTTGTCATTCAGACGCCTTTAGCAGTGGTGCGTTTATTGGTTTAAAAACTAATCCTCAAAACGAATGAGCATGTGTGGCATTTTTCTGATCAGCATTTTGCATTGAAACCATTGTCTACGGGCTTAAAAGAAGGATCATCACAAAACGCATCAATAAGAGGTCACCCATTTTTAAAGCATTTTTTTTGAAAAGCTGATCCAGTTTTGCAGCTGAAAACTAGATCCTCACAAAACGGATCAAAAATATTGTTTCTTTATGTCCCCTTAGACCAGGGGTGGGGAACCTCAGGTCCCAGGGCCGGATGCGGCTCTCTGCGTCCTTTTCTGCGGCCCTTGGGCAGATTCCTGGGGATCACAGTACTTGGGCTTGCAAACATGACAATAACAATAAAATAAATTATGTGCTTGAAAATGGTGCCAATAAAAACATCAACTGGCCCCACAAAAAAAGCCTCTACAGGACTCTGGGCAGAAATAAAGAAAAATTGTAGCTCTAAAAACATGGTACTGAAAAAACATTTAACAAAAACAAAGTGTTTCTTAGACCGATTTCATACTTGCGTTTGGGACGCAGCGTTTGTGAATGCAGCCAAACGCATGCATAATGCGTTCCTATGTTTAACATGGAGATTCATGGTGACAGCGTTTGGCTGCGTTTGCACGAATTGCGTTTGGATGTGCATATTCTTGGCGCCTTCCAAACACAACATGTTGCCTTTCTTCTGCGTCTCAGGAGACTTGCTTTGTACGCAAGTGTCCTGAAGCACACAAAGAATGCATGGCAGTGAATGGAGACGCACTGCCTTCTGCAGGCCACCGCAGCAAACGCTGTGTTTTTGTTTTTGTTTAGCTGTGATGAATTTCCCATTTCCCTTTCTGGATTGTCTCTCTCTCTCTCCGCTGTATAATGGTTTGCAATGGCCGGCAACACATTCCAATGGGCAATAATTTTGTCAATGTATGCAGATAATCAATGCTGCGTTGACAGAATTAACTATGCGTGTTTGAAAGCGTTCACATCTGTAGACGATCTGCAGTGTTTACAAATGCAAACGTGAAAATTCTCAAAATTGAGACAAATGTAGACACTATGGACTGTGTCTGGCCTGTGATCCAGTGGCATCTGTCTTTTTATGCGTGCAGAAAAGCAAAGTTGGTTTGTGGTTAGGGATGAACGAGTGTATTCATTACTACTCGCTATTCGGTGAATAGTAGGTTATTCGCTTGACTCGTTACTCTGCGAGTTTCCTGGAGATTACCTGCACGGTAACGAGTAGAATGTAAATCAAGGGAAATGCAAGTGAAACCGGTTTGTCCCGGATTGTCCCGGTTCGGTTCAATCTGGTCCCTTTAACAACAATGTTAAATTGAACCTGATTGACCCGGACCAGGACAAACCAGCACAATTCGTTTTTCAACACCCGCTGTTAGCAGCGATTAGGGATGAGCGAGTCTTCTCCTGTATTCTGTATTCGGCACTCGCTGAACATAGAATATGTAAAGCATGAAGAGCCAGCCCAGCATGTTAGCCAATCATACTTAGTAATGCCGCAGCCATGTTGGTTGTGGCATTACTATGATTGGCTACTGTCCATCGTGATGCCTATGTAATGTATGACAGGCAAGACTGTATATAAGCCTTGCCCCCGCCATTTTGGGCACATTCCTATGACGATCTGAGTTAGTGTAGGGAGAGTGAGAGCGGATCCTAGGGATTGTCAGTCAGTGTAGGAAAACCATCTGAAGATTCATATAATTTAACCCAAAAGCTCTTGTGAGAGCTACCAGGACGGAGGAGTACTGTAGAGGACTGTAGGCAGGGAAGCAGGCAGGAGAAGCCGTACAGTGCACACAGCACCGACCTTAGAGCTTAGCTCACTCAGCTTTCCTCAGAGGTGAAATCCTAAGCTTTTTTTTTGTCACCACCACCAGATAATTTTGGTGTCATATAGGGATGGGCGAATCTACTCGCTAGGACTCGTTACTCGGCGAGTAGTAAGGGACTCGCAGGACTCGCTACTCGGCGAGTTTCCCAGTGATTACTCGCACGAGTCCAATGCAAATCAATATCAATCCTAGTTTTGTCAGAAACGCTGACAAAACTCGGATTGCCATTGTTTGCATTAGACTCGGCTACTGTGCCAGTGATAGCAGGGAAACTCGCAAAGTAACTGCTGTTACATTGCGAGCCGAGTCCAGCTGTCTTCTCTGTGCAGCTCCAGGGTCCTAGAGCCCACCTGCTCACAGAGATGATGTAGCAGTGCTGAGATTGTTCTCAGTCTGCTCATTCCCTGTGCATAGACATCTATCTATGCACAGGCGATGTAGCAGAGAGGACATCGCGTTTTGGACTACGTCGGACGGAAGAGGATTTTTTTAATTAAAGATGGAGTCCCTAATGGCTTTTTTTTTTTATTTCAAATAAAAAATTTTCTCTGTGTTGTGTTTTTTTAACCCTTTATTGGAGATTCTTAGTGTCTGGGTCAAAAGTGGCCTGACATTTAGAATATCGGGCTTAATACCAGCTTGTATAACAAAGCTGGTATTAACCCCTTTATTACCCAGTGTGCTACCGCCACCAGGGCCGCTGGAAGAGCGGGGTTCAGCACCAGAGGATGGCGCTTCAATGAACGCGCCATCTTCTGGGGCGGCTGCGGGCTGCAATTTGCAGCGGGGGTGCCCAGAAAGCTTGGGCATCCCTGCGCTGCGGATTCCAGCCCCCAGCTGCTTAGCTGTACCTGGCTAGACATAGAAATTGCGCGGAGCCCCACGCATTTTTTTTTTATTATTTCATGAATTTCAGAGTCAGAGTCTCAGAGTCAGAATCTCAGAATTTCATGAAATAATTTAAAAAAAATGCGTGGGGCTCCGCGCAATTTCTATGTCTAGCCAGGTACAGCTAAGCAACTGGGGTCTGGAATCCGCAGCGCAGGGATGCCATAGCTTTCTGGGCACCCCCCGCTGCAAATTGCAGCCCGCAGCCGCCCCAGAAGATGGCGCATTCATTGAAGCGCCATCCTCTGGCGCTGAACCCCGCTCTTCCAGCGGCCCTGGTAGCGGTGGCACGCTGGGTAATAAAAAGGTTAGGGCCAGCTTTGTATTATCAGCTGGCCCTAAGCCCGAAATTTATGGCGGTCACGCCAATATTAGACATGACCGCCATGAATTTCTATTAAATTGTTTTAAAAAAAACACAACACAAAGAAAATTTTTTATTAGAAATAAAAAAAAAAGCCATTAGGGACTCCATCTTTAATTAAAAAAATCCTCTTCCGTCCGACGCAGTCCAAAACGCGATGTCCTCTCTGCTACATTCCCTGTGCATAAATATAGATGTCTATGCACAGGGAATGAGCAGACTGAGAACAATCTCAGCTCTGCTACATCATCTCTGTGCACAGACATTCATGTCTGTACACAGGGAATGAGCAGACTGAGAGCAATCTCAGCTCTGCTACATCAGGCAGCAGGCAGGATCTAGGACCCTGGAGCTGGCAGCCAGCACAGAGGAGAAAGCAGGACTCTTATCTGTGCGAGTTTCCCAGCCAGCGATTACAGTTGCAAAGTAAACGAGTCCAATGCAAATAAATGACAAAACTAGGATTGCTTCAGGCTGAAGCTTCCGAGGCACATCTGCGATTTGTAAATCTCACACTACTCGCTATTACTCGCTTCCCCATTCATTAACATTGGACTCGCTAGACTCGCAACGAGTAGCGAGTCCTGTGCTCGGACTCGCTAGAGTCAAGCGATTCCGAGTAATTTAGGATTCGCCTATCACTAGTGTCATATTTAACTCCTTAAGCTTTAATTTTTTCTGAGCCAGTGCGTTGTTGTAACACCACCTGCAGCTCGCACGGTACCTTAAAACCCGCACGCAGCCAGCACCACAGTCCCTAGTGACTGGTTCTGCGTCAGCTCTAATTTTTTCGTTTTTTTACACCCGGTCCTGTTCAATAGACACTCATGTTCAATTTTACCTGTTTGAACCGTACCGGGTGAATCCAGTTTTAAAAGATTTCTCGCATTGTACCCAATCCCGGATTGTCCCGGTTCGAGTCAATCCGCTTTAATTTAACATGGCTGTCTATGGGACCGGATTGTACCGGACCGGGACAATCTGGGACAATCTGGTTTCATTTTAAATCTTAATGCTTTTTACCGCGGGCTTGGAAACTATGATTTAATGATTTGGAGGTTGTTCCTCTGCTGCCAGACCTCTTTATTTCTTTATGGGGTCCAGCAACAGAGGAATTAATCAAAAATACTCGCTTCCCCATTCATTTCTATAGTACTCGCTATACTTGTAACGAGTAGTGAGTATTGGGACTTATTCATTACGAGTCTAGCGAGTGCGAGTATTTCGGTACTCGCTCATCCCTATTTGTGGTTTGTGTACCTCTGTAAAGCCAGACACCATTAACCAGAGTCCAAACATACTACTGTATCCTCATAAGTAAAGGGATTGGTTAGGGGTTTCATCCGAATCATACATTTCAGATATTTAGATGAAAACCCCCCAATGTATGTGCTCAGCATTGAGCACCGGATAAATGTTAATTATCCAAAAAAGTTCTCTATCCAGAAATGATACCATTTAAAGCTTCAACTCAGCCTACAAAAATCAAGTCCACACTTTGGTCTGTATGAAAACAGAAATTTAGTGGGTGTCCAAGGCACTGGTGGCTCTGGAGAATTGACATGACTCCCACCAAAAGAAATCTAGCAAAATCTGTGCTCCTAAAACCAAAATTCCCTTCTTCATTCTGAGCCCCACAATGTACTTAAACCACAGTTAGCATCGACATTTTATACATTAACATAGCGAGGAGAGCCTGCTCATTTTCCAGGTGCCTGGCACCAAAAACATGAGCTGGACAAAATGTATGAGCACTACAATGTACTGGGCACTACAATGTACTGGGCACTACAATGGCATATTTGCAACTCTGCAACTTCTACTGCGTGTTTGTTTCTGGAAAATGTTCATAGCATAAAAATAGACAATACACCCCCAGGGAGGTGTATATTCTAAACAGAAGATTTCATGAGGTTTTGGTTACTCTTTATGCACATCAGGAGCTCTGCAAATAAAGTCCTCAAACTATTCTAAACAAATCTGCATCACAAAGCTCAAATAGAAAACCTTCCTTCCCAAGCCTTGTCATGTAGCCAAACAGTTCTGTACAGCCTTACATGGGGTATTGCCTCATTCATCAAAAAATGGGTATCAAATTTTGGGGCATTTTTTAGCCATTCTCCTTCTGCAAATAAAAAAATCTGGGCTAAAAAAGTATTTTAGTGATAAAAATGCAATTATTATTACTTCACCACAGAAGGGTATAAAATTCTGTGACACATCTGTGGTATCAATATCCTCACCACATCAGTAAGATCTCATTCGCACAATGTGTATTTCATTGCGTATTTGGTGCAGATCCGTAGCAGATCCACGCTAAGTTTGCAACAGCATGTTTTCCCAGCCATGTCTATGGGATTTGTGAAGTCCTGTCTGCATAGTGCGTTTTTTTCTGCTGCGGACAAGATACGTATTTGATTGCGAAAAAATTTGCAGCATGTCAATTTTTGCTGCAGATTTTACTGCGTTTTTCACTCATACACCCTCGTAGGCTGGCTTCACACTGCGGTCAGGTCAGGTCAGGTCAGGTTTTGTGTTTCAAAACCAGGAGAGGAACTTGCAGAGAAAAAGTATAATTGAAAGATTGACACTTGTTCTAGGTTTTGGAGTCACTCCTGGTTTTGGCACACAAAACCTGACCTGATCTGACCTGACCTGACCGCAGTGTGAAGCCAGCCATTTTAAGTCAAAATATGCCTTAGTTATGCAGTAGAGTTCGCACTATGCATGTGTGTTGTCTATTTTGAGTAAAACTTGCATTAATTTCTGCAGGAAGTGATAAACTGGTTTCACACTGCAGGATTTTCCCTGATCAGTGTCCATCCAGTTTGTGTGCCAAAACCAGGAGTGTCTCCAAAACTAAGAACAGGTGTCAATGATATATTTTCTCTGCAAGTTCCTCTCCTGGTTTTGGCGCACAAACTGGATGGACACTGATCAGGGAAAATCCTGCAGTGTGAAACCAACCAAAGTGTAGAGGGTGGAGCAGGATTTGACATCTTTTTTTATCTTTTTTTGTATCAAAGAATCCAATCTTTATTGACATAGACACAAAGCAACCTCCATATAATATAACGCAGCCTTTAGAGTCCTTCATATAGTATAATATAGCCTCTATAATCCTCCATATAGTATACTGTAGCCTCTATAAACCTTTATATAGCAAATTGCAGCCTATATAATTTTCCATATACCATAATGTAGTCTCTATAATCCTCTTATTTGCATTATGCAGTCTCTATAGTCCTTTGTATAATATATTGTGGCCGCTATAATCCTGCATAATGTAGCCTCTATAATCCGTCATATAGCCTAATGTAGTCTCTATTTTCATCCATATAGTAAAACACAACCTTTAGAATCCTCTATATAGAATAATGCAGCTCCTATAATCCTCCATATAGCCTAATGCAGCCTCTTTAATCCTCCAAATAGCATAATGTAGCCTCTTTAATCCTCCATATAACATAAAGCAGCTTCTATAGTCCTCTGAATAATATATTGTGGGCTCTATAATCCTCTATATAGCATAATATAGCCCCTATAATCCTCCATATAGGATAGTGTAGCCTCTATAGTTCTCCATGTAGTGTAATGTGGTCTCTATAACTTTATCATATAATGTACTGTATCGTCTCTAAATCCCCATGTAGCATAATGCAGCTTCTATAGTAATTTGCATAATATAATGTGGTCTCTCTATAATCCTTCACAAAACATGATGTACTTCCTATAATCCTCCATAAAGCATAATGTAACATCTAAAATCATGCATATAGCATAATGTGGTCTCTATGATTCTGTTAATAATCCTCCATATGTCACAATGTTGTCTCTATAATCCTCCATAAAGCATAATGCAGCCTCTATAGTAATTTGCATAATATAATGTGGTCTCTCTATAATCCTTCACAAAACATGATGTAGTTCCTATAATCCTCCATAAAGCATAATGTAACATCTAAAATCATGCATATAGCATAATGTGGTCTCTATGATTCTGTTTATAATCCTCCATATAGCATAATGTAGCCTCTTTAATCCTCCATGTAGCATAATGTAGCCTCTATAATCTTCCATATACCATAATGCAGCCTCTATAATCCTTCCTGTAGCATAATGTGGTTCCTATTATCCTGAATATAGCATAATGCAGCCTCTATAATGATCAATATAGCATAATGTGGTCTCTATAATCCTCCATAGAGCACACTGTGGCCTCTATTATCCTCCATATAGCATAATGTGATCTCTATAATGCTGCAAATAGCAAGATGCAGACTCTATAATCCTCCATATAGCTGTCATGATGGTCTCTCTTACCTGGGGGACTTGTGACAGGTTTGGGTCCTCTGTCTCATGTCTATATTGAGACTTCATATTAAACATGCTTTTATCCTTTGGCACTTGTGGAGTTAATGTCAGTCTGCTGCCAGCAAACTAGTTAGGTCTTGTCCAGGTGTGGCCATTCTGTAATTACTTCTTCCCCTTTGTATATCCCATAGTCCAGCATGCTCTGCTGGTGATTGAATTAATTCAGGCCAAAGCTCCTGAGGTGAAGGGAGCTCTCTGGAGAACCCCTTGTTGCCAAGCCATCTGCTGTCTGAAGAAGTAGTTGCTGCCTTGTTGTTCCCTGTCTGTCTCCCCTTCCCTCTTGTCTCTTTTATTGTAGTGGATAGGACTAGCGCTCCCTCCAGCCATTCCCTATTGAGGGCTAACATCAGGGCCAGCGGAGGGCCTAGGTATCCTGCTCAGCAAAGAGTTGAAAGAACTTGTATAGGGACAGTAGGGAGATCAGGGCACAGATGCAGGTGAGTGCAGGAGGTCACCTCTCCCCCACTCCCTATGAGCAGGGCCATCCTTTGTATTTATCCCTTTGGTGTCTCCCTGTCTGTTGTTTTCCGTTGTTTGCCGGACATTGTAGGTCTGTGCTCAAAGTCACGCACGGTAGTCGGACATTCCCTTGTCCAAGCGTGACAATAGCATAATGTGGTCTCTATAATCCTGCATGTTGCATACTGTGGACTCTATAATCCTGTATATAGTATACTGTGGCATCTTTTATCCTCCATATAGCAAACTGTGGCTTCTATTATACTCCATATAGCATACTTAACCTCCATTATGCTCCATATAGCATACTGTAGCCTCTATTATCCTCCACATAGAATAATGTAATGTCTATAATCCTCTATATAGCATACTGTGGCCTCTATTATCCTCCATATAGAATACTGTGGCCTCTATTATCCTCTATAAAAATAATGGGGCCTCTATAATCCTGTATATAGCATACTGTGGCCTCTATTATCCTCCATATAACATACTGTGGTCTTTATTATCCTCCAAATAACATACTGTAGCCTCTATAATCCTCCAAATGGCATAACATAGTATCTATATTCCTCCTTATAGCATATTGCAGCTTCTATAATAATCCATATAGCATATTGTAGCCTCTATAATCCTCCATATAGCATAATGCAGCCTCTATAATCCTTCATATAGCATAATATCCGCCTCTTCGATCCTTCGTATAGCATAATGCAGGCTCTGTATTCCTCCATATCTAATAATGCAGCCTCTGAAATCCATCATATAGCATAATGTGGTCCCCTCAATCCTGCATATAGCATAATGCAGTCTCTATTATCCTACACATAGCATAATGTGGTCCATATAATCCTGCATATAGCATACTGTAGCCTCTTTTATCCTCCATATAGCAAACTGTGGCTTCTATTATCCTCCATATAGCATACTTAGCCTCCATTATGCTCCATATATCATATTATAGCATCTATTATCCTCCATATAGTATAATGTAATATCTACAATCCTCTACATATCATACTATGGCCTATATTATCCTCCATATAGCATACTGTGGCCTCTATTATCCTCCATAAAAATAATGGAGCCTCTAATATCCTGTATATAGCATACTGTGGCCTCTATTATCCTCCATATAACATACTGTGGTCTTTATTATCCTCCAGATAACATACTGTAGCCTCTATATTCCTCCAAATGGCATAATATAGTATCTATATTCCTCCATATAGCATATTGCAGCTTCTATAATATTCTATATAGCATATTGCCGCCTCTGTAATCCTCCATATAGCATAATATCCGCCTCTTTAATCCTCTGTATAGCATAATGCAGGCTCTATCATCCTTCATATCTAATAATGCAGCCTCTGTAATCCATCAAATAGCATAATGCGGTTCCCTTAATCCTCCATATAACATAATGCAGACATTATTATCCTCCACATAGTATAATGTGGTCCCTATATTCCTGCATATACCATACTTTGGCCTCTAATATCCTCCATATAGCATACTGTGGAATCTATTGACCTCCATATAACATATTTTTGTCTCTATAATCCTGAATATAGTATACTGTGGCCTTTATAATCCTCCATATAGCATACTGTCACCTCTATTACCCTTCATATAGCATATTGTGGTCTCTGTTATCCTCCATGTATCACACGGTGGCCTCTACTTTCCTCAATATAGCATATTGTGGCATCTATTATCTTTCAAATATAATACTATATACTCTATAAACCTCCTTCCAGCCACCATATACTCACTAATTAAATACATGTTAAATAAATAACTTTCATTGATCCCTGACGCTCTTCTCTGCTCTGCCCCGCCGCATTGTGGCCCTGCTTATTCTCAGTAGAGCGACGCATAGAAGTGACATCATCCCCTGCTATACTGAGAATCAGAGCACCTTCAGCAAGAGAATGAGAAGAGAGGGAGAGCTCCGTCCTCTATCTCTCCTCATTGCTCTCAATGACAGGTGAGGAGCATGCAGAAGAGCTCATGGGTGGATCTGCACTGGCACAGGCTTCTTGACACACTGGCCCCATAACAGTCACATGGTCTGCCACTGGTGCTGAAGTGATTCTTTAAATATAAGTCCTCAGTTCCCTGTATATTACTTACCTTGTAGCATTTTCATCAATTTTTGGTGCTGCTATGGTCCTGCAGCTCCATTTTGTCCCAGGAAGAAATTACATCACAAGCACTCAATGCTAGAATATGAGAGCCAGAGCAAGGCTCTCATAGAATTATATTCATTTGTGTTCTCCTGCATGGTCCATGAAACACTGCAGCTGTCGGTAATTCACAAATTTACAATGACCAAGCAGGGTATTGCTGGAAGCAGGTAAAGATAGCAGCGATTATAAGACAGTGGGCAGGAGACTTACATTTAAAGCAAACACTCCAGTGGGGAAATAAAATTAAATGCTGGAGTGATGCTTTAAACATTAGTGATGAGCAATCCTTTTGAAGTTCGGGTTTAGGCATTCCAACCAAACATTTTGGCAAACAGTTTGTGACCCCGAACTTGACTCACACAAAAAATGGAAGTCACTGATTGGCGGTTCAGCTCTCCACCCACATACAGCCAGCCATAAGTATAACACTTCTGGGGTTAAACGGTGTTTTTTAATTTACATTAATTATGGACACACAATATACACAAAAATTGTGCTTTTAAGCTCAGCGCAAGCCAATAAAATACTGCAGATGGATTGCACTGTGCCAAGCACCAACTGTACCTGACCACAGCTATGCTCACTCTAGTGCTTTGCAAATGTGTAGCACTCGCACTCCAAACCCTAAAGGTACCGTTACACACTGAAATTTTGCTAGCAATTACACTGGCAACTTGCTGGTTGCAGTGAAATCATGGACACATTGTTCTATTTGTACACAGTCACAAAATGGAGCAATGTGTCCATGATTTCTCCGCAACCAGCAAATTGACAGTGAAATTGCTAGCAAAATTTCTGCTTGTGAAGGTACCTTAACAGGTTTGCTCAACACTGGGAATTTTGGTGACCCATGCAAGATTTTGCCTCTTGGGGTAACGATTATTCTAAGAAAGTCCTGAATAAGCCCAGCAGAACTACATGGGAGAACCTGGTCAATGACCTTAAAAGATATGGGACCACAATCTCAAGGATTACCTTTAGTAACATGTCCATTGTCATGGATTAAAATCCTTCAGGGCACGCAAGGTCCCCCTCCCACACCAGCATATATCAGGGCCTGTTTGATGTTTGACAATGACCATCTTGAATGTTTTACTCGTCTCTATGAATTAGAAATATCTGCCACTAGAGGTGCTAATGCACTTGCAGTTTTATTATATAATACTAGCTGTGAGCCCGATGCAAATGCATCGGGATTCTAGAACGTGCGTTAATTAGATTATAGTAGCTATATTATTTTTTTTTATTTTTTTTTTTTTATTTACATTTTTTGAATAACTTAATGTTATGAATATTTTATTTATTAGTTTTATTTTATTAGAATTAGTTAATGTTATGAATTTTTATATGGAATATTTTTTTTAATTATTTTATTATTGTAATTATTTATTATTTAATATTTTTAGAATATTATTTTTTTTTTATTTTAATTGATTTTTTTTTTATTTGAGTAATTTGATTTTCTTAGAATTAGTTAATGTTATTAATATTTTAATTATATATATTTTTATTTTATTTTTTTTTATTTTTTATTTTTTCCCATCCCTAAACCTGACATAAGTTTCATTCTGCCTGAACCAGAACATATCTGCAACCAGGTGTGATTTACTCGGAAATCATACATTCATTCCATCAAAAAAAGTATGGAAAGCTATCAGTAAAATATGTCTTAGGGCCCTTTCACATCAGCGTTTTTCGTAATTCGCGGCAGATGCGGTGAAAAAACCGCATCTGCCGCGTTTGCCGCATAACGGTTCCACTTGCGGCACGGTTGCGGTTTTTTTCCATAGGAAGTATAGGGGGACTTGCGGCAGATGCGGCAAGTGCGGTATTGCACTTGCGGCAGGTGCGGCAGAGAAAAAAAACGCAGCTTACTGCGGTTTTTTTCGCTGCCGCACCTGCCGCAAGTGCAATACCGCACTTGCCGCATCTGCCGCAAGTCCCCCTATACTTCCTATGGAAAAAACCGCAACCGTGCCGCAAGTGGAACCGTTATGCGGCAAACGCGGCAGATGCGGTTTTTTCACCGCATCTGCCGCGAATTACGAAAAACGCAGATGTGAAAGGGCCCTTAGGGCCCTTTCACATCAGCGTTTTTTTTCAAATCGCATACCGGCTGCACTTGCGGCGCGGTTGCGGTTTTTGCCATGCAAAGTATAGGCGGACTTGCGGCAGGTGCGGCCGCGAAAAAAAACGCGGCTGACCGCGGAGATGCACAGGTGATGTAGCATAGAGGACTTCGCGATTTGGACTGCGTCGGACGGAAGAGGATTTTTTTAATTAAAGATGGAGTCCCTAATGGCTTTTTTTTTTATTTCTAATAAAAAATTTTCTCTGTGTTGTGTTTTTTTTAAACAATTTAATAGAAATTCATGGCGGTCATGTCTAATATTGGCGTGACCGCCATAAATTTCGGGCTTAGGGCCAGCTGATAATACAAAGCTGGCCCTAACCTCTTTATTACCCAGCGTGCCACGGCCACCAGGGCCGCTGGAAGAGCAGGTTCAGCGCCAGAGGATGGCGCTTCAATGAACGCGCCATCTTCTGGGGCGGCTGCGGGCTGCAATTTGCAGCGGGGGGTGCCCAAAAAGCTTGGGCATCCCTGCGCTGCGGATTCCAGCCCCCAGCTGCTTAGCTGTACCTGGCTAGACATAGCCCCACGCATTTTTTTTTTATTATTTCATGAAATTCTGAGATTCTGACTCTGAGACTCTGACTCTGACTCTGAGACTCTGACTCTGAGACTCTGACTCTGAGACTCTGACTCTGGCTCTGAGGGTGAGACTCTGAATCTGAGACTCTGACTCTGAGACTCTGACTCTGACTCTGAGACTCTGACTCTGAGACTCTGACTCTGAGACTCTGACTCTGAGACTCTGACTCTGACTCTGAGACTCTGACTCTGAGACTCTGACTCTGATTCTGAGACTCTGACTCTGATTCTGAGACTCTGACTCTGAGACTCTGACTCTGACTCTGAGACTCTGACTCTGAGACTCTGACTCTGAGACTCTGACTCTGAGACTCTGACTCGCCTCTGAGACTCTGACTCTGACTCTGAGACTCTGACTCTGACTCTGAACTCTGACTCTGAGACTCTGACTCTGAGACTCTGACTCTGACTCTGAGACTCTGGGGACTCTGACTCTGAGACTCTGAGTCTGACTGAGACTCTGACTCTGAGACTCTGACTCTGAGACTCTGAGACTCTGACTCTGACTCTGAGACTCTGACTCTGAGACTCTGACTCTGACTCTGAGACTCTGAGACTCTGACTCTGACTCTGAGACTCTGACTCTGAGACTCTGACTCTGAGACTCTGACTCTGAGACTCTGACTCTGACTCTGACTCTGAGACTCTGACTCTGAGACTCTGACTCTGACTCTGAGACTCTGACTCTGAGACTCTGACTCTGACTCTGAGACTCTGACTCTGAGACTCTGACTCTGAGACTCTGACTCTGAGACTCTGACTCTGCCTCTGAGACTCTGACTCTGACTCTGAGACTCTGACTCTGACTCTGAGACTCTGACTCTGAGACTCTGACTCTGAGACTCTGACTCTGACTCTGAGACTGTGACTCTGAGGCTCTGACTCTGAGACTCTGACTCTGACTCTGAGACTCTGAGACTCTGACTCTGAGACTCTGAGTCTGACTGAGACTCTGACTCTGAGACTCTGACTCTGAGACTCTGACTCTGAGACTCTGAGACTCTGACTCTGAGACTCTGACTCTGAGACTCTGACTCTGAGACTCTGACTCTGAGACTCTGAGACTCTGACTCTGAGACTCTGAGTCTGACTCTGAGACTCTGACTCTGAGACTCTGACTCTGAGACTCTGACTCTGAGACTCTGAGACTCTGACTCTGAGACTCTGACTCTGAGACTCTGAGACTCTGACTCTGAGACTCTGAGACTCTGACTCTGAGACTCTGAGACTCTGAGACTCTGAGACTCTGACTCTGAGACTCTGACTCTGAGACTCTGAGACTCTGACTCTGACTCTGAGACTCTGACTCTGAGACTCTGACTCTGAGACTCTGACTCTGAGACTCTGACTCTGAGACTCTGACTCTGAGACTCTGACTCTGAGACTCTGAGACTCTGACTCTGACTCTGAGACTCTGACTCTGAGACTCTGACTCTGAGACTCTGACTCTGAGTCTGACTCTGAGACTCTGACTCTGAGACTCTGACTCTGAGACTCTGAGACTCTGACTCTTAGACTCTGACTCTGAGACTCTGACTCTGGCTCTGAGGGTGAGACTCTGACTCTGAGACTCTGACTCTGAGACTCTGACTCTGAGACTCTGACTCTGGCTCTGAGGGTGAGACTCTGAATCTGAGACTCTGACTCTGAGACTCTGACTCTGACTCTGAGACTCTGACTCTGACTCTGAGACTCTGACTCTGAGACTCTGACTCTGAGACTCTGACTCTGAGACTCTGACTCTGAGACTCTGACTCTGAGACTCTGAGACTCTGAGACTCTGAGACTCTGACTCTGAGACTCTGACTCTGAGACTCTGACTCTGAGACTCTGACTCTGAGACTCTGACTCTGAGACTCTGACTCTGAGACTCTGACTCTGACTCTGAGACTCTGACTCTGAGACTCTGACTCTGAGACTCTGACTCTGACTCTGAGACTCTGACTCTGAGACTCTGACTCTGAGACTCTGACTCTGACTCTGAGACTCTGACTCTGAGACTCTGACTCTGAGACTGTGACTCTGAGACTCTGACTCTGACTCTGAGACTCTGAGACTCTGACTCTGAGACTCTGAGACTCTGAGTCTGACTCTGAGACTCTGACTCTGAGACTCTGACTCTGAGACTCTGACTCTGAGACTCTGACTCTGAGACTCTGACTCTGAGACTCTGACTCTGAGACTCTGACTCTGACTCTGAGACTCTGAGACTCTGACTCTGAGACTCTGAGTCTGACTCTGAGACTCTGACTCTGAGACTGAGACTCTGACTCTGAGACTCTGAGACTCTGACTCTGAGACTCTGAGTTTGACTCTGAGACTCTGACTCTGAGACTTTGACTCTGGAACTCTGAGACTCTGACTCTGAGACTCTGAGACTCTGACTCTGAGACTCTGAGACTCTGACTCTTAGACTCTGACTCTGAGACTCTGACTCTGGCTCTGAGGGTGAGACTCTGAATCTGAGACTCTGACTCTGAGACTCTGACTCTGAGACTCTGACTCTGACTCTGAGACTCTGACTCTGAGACTCTGACTCTGACTCTGAGACTCTGACTCTGAGACTCTGACTCTGAGACTCTGACTCTGACTCTGAGACTCTGACTCTGAGACTCTGACTCTGAGACTCTGACTCTGAGACTCTGACTCTGACTCTGAGACTCTGACTCTGAGACTCTGACTCTGAGACTCTGACTCTGAGACTCTGACTCTGAGACTCTGACTCTGCCTCTGAGACTCTGACTCTGACTCTGAGACTCTGACTCTGAGACTCTGACTCTGAGACTCTGACTCTGAGACTCTGACTCTGAGACTCTGACTCTGCCTCTGAGACTCTGACTCTGACTCTGAGACTCTGACTCTGAGACTCTGACTCTGAGACTCTGACTCTGAGACTCTGACTCTGAGACTCTGACTCTGACTCTGAGACTGTGACTCTGAGGCTCTGACTCTGAGACTCTGACTCTGACTCTGAGACTGTGACTCTGAGGCTCTGACTCTGAGACTCTGAGACTCTGACTCTGAGACTCTGAGTCTGACTGAGACTCTGACTCTGAGACTCTGACTCTGAGACTCTGACTCTGAGACTCTGACTCTGAGACTCTGACTCTGAGACTCTGACTCTGAGACTCTGACTCTGAGACTCTGACTCTGCCTCTGAGACTCTGACTCTGACTCTGAGACTCTGACTCTGAGACTCTGACTCTGAGACTCTGACTCTGAGACTCTGACTCTGAGACTCTGACTCTGACTCTGAGACTGTGACTCTGAGGCTCTGACTCTGAGACTCTGACTCTGACTCTGAGACTGTGACTCTGAGGCTCTGACTCTGAGACTCTGAGACTCTGACTCTGAGACTCTGAGTCTGACTGAGACTCTGACTCTGAGACTCTGACTCTGAGACTCTGACTCTGAACTCGACTCTGAGACTCTGACTCTGAGACTCTGACTCTGAGACTCTGAGACTCTGACTCTGAGACTCTGAGACTCTGACTCTGAGACTCTGAGTTTGACTCTGAGACTCTGACTCTGAGACTCTGACTCTGAGACTCTGAGACTCTGACTCTGAGACTCTGAGACTCTGACTCTGAGACTCTGAGACTCTGACTCTGAGACTCTGAGACTCTGAGACTCTGACTCTTAGACTCTGACTCTGAGACTCTGACTCTGGCTCTGAGGGTGAGACTCTGACTCTGAGACTCTGACTCTGAGACTCTGACTCTGGCTCTGAGGGTGAGACTCTGAATCTGAGACTCTGACTCTGAGACTCTGACTCTGACTCTGAGACTCTGACTCTGACTCTGAGACTCTGACTCTGAGACTCTGACTCTGAGACTCTGACTCTGAGACTCTGAGACTCTGACTCTGAGACTCTGACTCTGAGACTCTGCCCTCTGAGACTCTGACTCTGAGACTCTGACTCTGAGACTCTGAGACTCTGACTCTGAGACTCTGAGACTCTGACTCTGAGACTCTGACTCTGAGACTCTGACTCTGACTCTGAGACTCTGACTCTGAGACTCTGACTCTGAGACTCTGACTATGACTCTGAGACTCTGACTCTGACTCTGAGACTCTGACTCTGACTCTGAGACTCTGACTCTGACTCTGAGACTCTGACTCTGACTCTGAGACTCTGACTCTGACTCTGAGACTCTGACTCTGACTCTGAGACTCTGACTCTGAGACTCTGACTCTGAGACTCTGACTCTGAGACTCTGAGACTCTGAGACTCTGACTCTGAGACTCTGACTCTGACTCTGAGATTGTGACTCTGAGACTCTGACTCTGAGACTCTGACTCTGACTCTGAGACTCTGAGACTCTGAGCACTCTGACTCTGAGACTCTGAGACTCTGAGACTCTGAGACTCTGACTCTGAGACTCTGACTCTGAGACTCTGAGACTCTGAACTCTGACTCTGAGACTCTGACTTCTGAGACTCTGACTCTGACTCTGAGACTCTGACTCTGACTCTGAGACTCTGACTCTGACTCTGAGACTCTGATCTGACTCTGAGACTATGACTCTGAGACTCTGACTCTGAGACTCTGACTCTGGCTCTGAGGGTGAGACTCTGACTCTGAGACTCTGACTCTGAGACTCTGACTCTGGCTCTGAGGGTGAGACTCTGATATCTGAGATCAGCTCTGTCTGACTCTGATGACTCATGACTCTGACTCTGAGACTCTGACTCTGACTCTGAGACTCTGACTACTTGAGATGACTCTGACTCTGAGACTCTGACTCTGAGACTCTGACTCTGAGACTCTGAGACTCTGACTCTGAGACTCTGAGACTCTGACTCTGAGACTCTGACTCTGAGACTCTGACTCTGACTCTGAGACTCTGAGACTCTGAGACTCTGACTCTGAGACTCTGAGACTCTGACTCTGATGACTCTGAGACTCTGACTCTGAGACTCTGACTCTGAGACTCTGACTCTGAGACTCTGACTCTGAGACTCTGACACTCTGACTCTGAGACTCTGACACTCCTGACTCTGAGACTCTGACTCTGATGACTCTGACTACTTGAGACTCTGCTGAGACTCTGACTCGATTAGACTCTGACTCTGAGACTCTGAGACTCTGACTCTGAGACTCTGAAGACTCTGACTCTGAGACTGACTCTGAGACTCTGACTCTGCTCTGAGACTCGACTGACTCTGACTCTGAGACTCTGACTCTGACTCTGAGACTCTGCTCTGACTCTGCCTGAAGACTCTGACTCTGAGACTCTGATCTACTTGACTCTGAGACTTGTTGAACTCTGAGGCTCTGACTCTGAGACTACTGACTCTGACTCTGAGACTCTGATGAGACTCTGACTCTGAGACTCTGAGTCTGGATCTGATAGACTCTGACTCTGCTGAGACTCTGACTCTGAGACTCTGACTCTGAGACTCTGATGACTCTGACTCTCTGAGACTCTGACTCTGAGACTCTGACCTCTGAGACTCTGACTCTGAGGACTCTGAGACTCTGGACTTGACTGTCTGAGACTCTGAGTCTGACTCTGAGACTCTGACTCTGAGTGACTCTGACTTCTTGAGACTCTGACTCTGAGACTCTGAGACTCTTGACTCTGAGACTCTGACTCTGAGACTCTGACTGACTCCTGACTCTGAGACTCTGAGACTCTGACTCTGAGACTCTGAGACTCTGAGACTCTGAGACTCTGACTCTAGAGAGACTCTGACTCTGAGACTCTGAGACTCTGACTCTGACTGATGCTCTGAGACTCTGATCGATCTGAGACTCTGAGACTCTGAGACTCTGTCTGACTCTGAGACTCTGACTCTGAGACTCTGACTCTGAGACTCTGACTCTGAGACTCTGACTCTGACTCGCTCTGGACTCTGAGACTCTGACTTGAGACTCTGACTCTGACGCCTGACTCTGAGACTCTGACTCTGACTCTGAGACTCTGACTGAGACTCTTGATCTGATCGACTCTGAGACTCTACTCTGAGACTCTGAACTGCCTCTAGACTCTGACTCTGAACTCTGACTCTAACTTGAGATCTGACTCTGAGACTCTGACTCGAACTCTGACTCTGAGACTCTGACTGCTCTGACTGCTCGACTTGGGAACCTGAGACTCTGACTCTGAGACTCTGACTCTGAACTCTGACTCTGAGGACTCGACTTGATCTGAGTCTGACTCTGAGCTCTGACTCTGAGACTCTGATCTGCTCTGAGACTGACTCTGAGTTGCTCTGAGACTCACTGAGACTCTGACTCTGAGACTCTGATCGCTGAGACTCTGACTCTGAACTCGACTCTGAGACTACTCTGAGACCTGATCGAGACTTGACTCTGAGACTCTGACTCTGAGACTCTGATTGACTGACTCTGACTTCTACTCTGAACTCTGAGACTCTGATCTGAGACTCTGATCTGAGACTCTGACCTGAGACTCTGACTCTGAACTCTGACTCTGACTTGAACTTGATCTGACTGACTCTGAGACTCTGACTCTGCTCTGAGGCTGTGACTCTAGTCTGACTCTGACTCGACTTGACTCTGAACTGACTCTGAGACTCTGACTCTGGGACTCTGACTCTGAGACTCTGACTTGAGACTCTGACTCTGAGACTCTCTCTGAGACTCTGACTCTGAGACTCTGACTCTGAGACTCTGACTCTGAGACTCTGACTCTGAGACTCTGAGTTGACTCTGAGACTCTGACTTGAGACTTGACTCTGAGACTCTGACTCTGACTCTGAGACTCTGAGATTTCTGAACTCTGAGACTCTGATCTCTGGACTCTGACTGAGACTCTGAACTCTGACTCTTAGACTCTGACCTCTAGACTCTGATCTGACTCTGAGACTCTGAGGACTCTGACTCTGAGACTCTGACTCTGACTCTGACTCTGTCTGGGTGATCTCTTGACTGAGACTCTGACTCTGAGACTCTGACTCTGACTCTAGACTCTGACTCTGAGACTCTGAGACTCTGAGTCTGCTGACCTGACTCTGAGACTCTGACTCTAGACTCTGACTCTAAACTCTGACTTGACTCTGAGCTCTGACTCTGACTCTGACTCTGAGATTGAACTTCTGAGACTCTGAGACTCTGACTCTGAGACTCTGAGACTCTGACTCTGAGACTCTGAACTCTGACTTGACTCTGACTCTGAGACTCTGACTCTGAGCTCTGACTCTGGATGACTCTGATCTGAGACTCTGATTGACTCTGAGACTCTGACTCTGAGACTCTGACTCTGACTCTGAGACTCTGACTCTGAGACTCTGACTCTGACTCTGAGACTCTGACCTCTGAGACTCTGACTCTGAGACTCTGACTCTGAGACTCTGAGACTCTGACTCTGAGACTCTGACTCTGAGACTCTGACTCTGAGACTCTGACTCTGAGACTCTGAGACTCTGACTCTGAGACTCTGAGACTCTGACTCTGAGACTCTGACTCTGAGACTCTGACTCTGACTCTGAGACTCTGACTCTGAGACTCTGACTCTGAGACTCTGACTATGACTCTGAGACTCTGACTCTGACTCTGAGACTCTGACTCTGACTCTGAGACTCTGACTCTGACTCTGAGACTCTGACTCTGACTCTGAGACTCTGACTCTGACTCTGAGACTCTGACTCTGAGACTCTGACTCTGAGACTCTGACTCTGAGACTCTGACTCTGAGACTCTGACTCTGAGACTCTGACTCTGACTCTGAGATTGTGACTCTGAGACTCTGACTCTGAGACTCTGACTCTGACTCTGAGACTCTGAGACTCTGAGACTCTGACTCTGAGACTCTGAGACTCTGAGACTCTGAGACTCTGACTCTGAGACTCTGACTCTGAGACTCTGAGACTCTGACTCTGACTCTGAGACTCTGACTCTGAGACTCTGACTCTGACTCTGAGACTCTGACTCTGACTCTGAGACTCTGACTCTGACTCTGAGACTCTGAGTCTGACTCTGAGACTATGACTCTGAGACTCTGACTCTGAGACTCTGACTCTGGCTCTGAGGGTGAGACTCTGACTCTGAGACTCTGACTCTGAGACTCTGACTCTGGCTCTGAGGGTGAGACTCTGAATCTGAGACTCTGACTCTGAGACTCTGACTCTGACTCTGAGACTCTGACTCTGACTCTGAGACTCTGACTCTGAGACTCTGACTCTGAGACTCTGACTCTGAGACTCTGACTCTGAGACTCTGAGACTCTGACTCTGAGACTCTGAGACTCTGACTCTGAGACTCTGACTCTGAGACTCTGACTCTGACTCTGAGACTCTGAGACTCTGAGACTCTGACTCTGAGACTCTGAGACTCTGACTCTGAGACTCTGAGACTCTGACTCTGAGACTCTGACTCTGAGACTCTGACTCTGAGACTCTGACTCTGAGACTCTGACACTCTGACTCTGAGACTCTGACACTCTGACTCTGAGACTCTGACTCTGAGACTCTGACTCTGAGACTCTGAGACTCTGACTCTTAGACTCTGACTCTGAGACTCTGAGACTCTGACTCTGAGACTCTGAGACTCTGACTCTGAGACTCTGAGACTCTGACTCTGAGACTCTGAGTCTGACTCTGAGACTCTGACTCTGAGACTCTGACTCTGAGACTCTGACTCTGAGACTCTGACACTCTGACTCTGAGACTCTGAGACTCTGAGACTCTGACTCTGAGACTCTGAGACTCTTAGACTCTGACTCTGAGACTCTGAGACTCTGACTCTGAGACTCTGAGACTCTGACTCTGAGACTCTGAGACTCTGACTCTGAGACTCTGAGTCTGACTCTGACTCTGACTCTGAGACTCTGACTCTGAGACTCTGACTCTGAGACTCTGACTCTGAAATTCATGAAATAATAAAAAAAAAATGCGTGGGGCTCCGCGCAATTTCTATGTCTAGCCAGGTACAGCTAAGCAGCTGGGGGCTGGAATCCGCAGTGCAGGGATGCCCAAGCTTTCTGGGCACCCCCCGCTGCAAATTGCAGCCCGCAGCCGCCCCAGAAGATGGCACGTTCATTGAAGCGCCATCCTCTGGCGCTGAACACCGCTCTTCCAGCGGCCCTGGTGGCGGTGGCACGCTGGGTAATAAAGGGGTTAATACCAGCTTTGTTATACAAGCTGGTATTAAGCCCGAGATTCTTAATGTCAGGCCACGTTTGACCCAGCCACTAAGAATCTCCAATAAAGGGTTAAAAAAACACAACACAGAGAAACATTTTTATTAGAAATAAAAAAAAAAGCCATTAGGGACTCCATCTTTAATTAAAAAAATCCTCTTCCGTCCGACGTAGTCCAAAACGCGATGTCCTCTCGCAGCAGTTATTTGCGAGTTTCCCTGCTATCACTGGCACAGTAGCAAGTTTCCCTGCTATCATTGGCACAGTAGCCGAGTCTAATGCAAACAATGGCAATCCTAGTTTTGTCAGCGTTTGCTATTGATTTGCATTGGACTCGTGCGAGTAAACGCTGGGAAACTCGCAGAGTACCGAGTTCTGCGAGTCCCTTACTACTCGCCGAGTAACGAGTCCTAGCGAGTAGATTCACCCATCCCTACTGCCCATAATTTGAGCAGCCTAATTCTCATTTCATGATCCATGAGTAAGGCTCTATGTCGAAAAGCGTAGGAGCGTCTATGTTAACTAATGTTTAGTTCTGGTCATCTGCACACTAAAATTGTTTAATATGTATTTACTAAATGTTTTAGAACTTTAAAAAAACACTTGCTTTTTCGAGCGCTGATCCACCATTCTTGATTCAATTCTCATTTCAGGTTCACTTTAATACAAAGTTTAAGCAATTCATTTGGCACACATCTTGTTTAGCAAAACTTCCCTATACATTCAACTGGAAGTATAACAAGTATTTTATGGGGATTCTGTATTATTCTGAGATGATATTAAACTATGGAGAAAGAACAAAGTGATCTATAGGAGCGCTAAGGCCAGGGGAAGAGTCAGGACAATATTAATGATTATAAGATGTCCAACCTTTATTGATTTCTTGTGCTACACATTGTGTTTTGGTAGCGGCTTGCTACCTTCGTCAGGTGGTACCATGTTCACCAGCTACCACCTGATGAAGGTAGCAAGCTGCTTTGTTCTTTCTCCATATCCACGTCCCGTTCGAGGGTATGTAATAGGAGCTGCTCTGAGCCTATCTTAACCCTCCGTCACATACAATATCGGTTCTAACGAGTTCACATACAATGTGACTGTCAGGCGCAGGCTAGAAAAATACCTATAATATCTAATGTTTGCAATTTCAGTGCTCTAAAAGTGATCAGTGACCTTCATAGGGATGTAATAAAAGAGACTACACATAATCAGGTGCAAAAAAACCCCATTTTCTTAACATAAAACTAATAACTCTGAAACACAAACATTTCAAAACTCCCGCCAAGTAAAAGAGATGTGCCTATCAGGCCTATTGTATGTGACGGACGGAGAAGCAAGCGAAGGACCTGAGGTGACGTAATACCAGCCACACCGCCCGCGATCACGTGCCCAGATCCATGAAGAGCTGCACAGAGCGGCAGCAGCGAGGCCAGAGCAATCAGATGGTGTTGGGCAGGGGTGCACAACCCTAGGAGGTCAGTGGCTATTGCGCATGCAGTGCTTGAAGCCGAAAAAGCGGCGTGGGTGTACTGACGTCACATGAGCCCGGAAATGATGCGATTCGCGTCGTTTATGCCCGGCCAGCATCGCGGAGAGCAGGAAGGGCGTGCCTAGAAAATGAATAAAAGATCACGCCCAATGGGCGTGATCTTCTGACGAACAGGGTACCAGCAAACATGCCCTGAGGGCTAAAGAATATAGCCCCTACTAATTATAATGCCTAATGAGTGAGTATAAAATAGATTTTATGTACTTTGACAGGATGCTTTTAGGAGACAAAAGGAGTGTGAGATTAATGATAGGATACTGCAGGGACATGATTTTGTAACTTAGGTGGCTTTTTGGAGGTGACCGGATCCCTTTAAGTAAATCATAACAATGAACTTTTATTATTATTTATTTTTTGTTCATCTATATAAAATCTTAAAGCTATACCAAAGTAATTTACATTAATTTGTTAAAAGCAAAATTTAGCTATGACTTTCATTATTTACTACCATATGGACAATTATATCATAATTTTTGTGACTAATGTAAATAATTTGTCAATTTAGAATTTTCACAACAATCTTATAGACTTTGCAGAAAATTTCCAGTGATCATTGTGTGGCGCCCCTGCGGGTATTAGCCACAGTATAAGATCATAATAGTTGCACTCACTTAGAAAGCCATGCCACTGCACTACCACCTTTGGCCAGTAGGGGGAGCTCCAGAGACACCAGAGACTTCCCTAGAGATAAAACACTGGTTTGAGGTAAATTTTCAGACAGTTGGAGCCAGGAGCTCAGAGTGACAGGAGCTGCATTGAGTTCCTGAGGACTGGCTGACAATTTCCAGGGCCAAGCCATCGGTCTGAGGAGGAGAAAACTGATAAGAGGAACACTTTCAGAATCGGGTAGCATCATTATCTACCCTAGATAAAAAGCGCAGATACGGATACCGGATCCGTGGCTGCATTAGTTATATACAATACAGCAACCGGAAAACGTGAGGTAACAACAAGCTTCACAGGGCCAGACACAGCAACATACTAAGAGTTCAGCAGTACTCCCAGAGGGGGTAAGCAGAGAGACAAAGGACTCAAGTTGCCTGTTGAGTGGGACCCAGAGAGGACAGATTTGGGCCAGCAGCGAGTTCACACACGGCAGCAGGGCCACATAGACAGCGCAAGCAGGAGGTAAAGGACCCGGTGGGGCCTGAGCAACTGAACCCCTATTGCAGACTCCGGAGACGGGACTTGTTGTATTATAGTTTGGTTGAAAGTAAACCAGTTAAACCTCATCTGTGCCTCAGCCTCTGATTTAACAGCTACCATCTATCCAGGATTGGGACCATCACCGCTGAGAGAATTTGCTGTGAATCAAGTAAGTGTCTGTGTCCTTAACATCTCCTCACCATACTTCCATCTTCATCCATCATTAACTTTAACATCACCTGTCCAGGGGACCCTACAGCCCTACCCGGAAAAGGGCTATACCATCTCAGCTGCCTCTCACCATCATCCCCTGGCCAGTACAAGGCAGCGGTGGCCATATATAGCCACATTATTCTGGGTGGCGTCACGACAATAACATCTACAAACTTTATAAATTATATAAACTTCTAAATCCCCTGTAAATACCCCCTTTTAGGAGTGTGCCAGCCTGGGGCCACGGCCTGGGTCCAGCCACCAGTGACTCCCCCAAGGAAAGGGACCCTGCGCCGGGTATCCCGGTCCCCTAAGCTGGGCGGCACATCTCCCTTTGGCGTCACGAACAGGATTCACCGTGCCTGGTTAAATCGGGTACTGTGTGCCGTGATTAATCAAAAAGTGATTTTCCCATTGGAAATCATTGAAATAGACTTTTCCCCATTGACTAACATTGAAACAAAATGGCCGCCAGCCTCTGAGGTAAAATTGCATCATCACTAATTACCTCATAACTGCCACAGCACGAGACTGCTATTTGAACTGTGTCATAGCCCTGAGCTCTGATCTGACTGAAAAATTTCAGATTCCGCCATTACTGAGCTCGCGGCGAGCAGAAGCAGTAGGGGGCGTGTCTTTGTGGGCGGTACCAAGCTGAGAGCTCTGACGTCTGCAAAAGGGGAAAACCAATCCTGCTGCACAGCGGAACGATTATACGCCATCCCGACGGAGGCAGAGGACCGGAAGGGTCCGGATTAACTAAGGGGCGCAACATGTCGCAGCACGGAGACGCCGAAACACCCGGCGACACAAATGCAGCTGAATCACAGAACAGAGCGCTCGGCAGCACAGCGGCGCAAGGTGCAGCGCCCATTATGCCGATGTTGATGCCATATACCCCAGGTGCTCCATGGCTTCCAGTGTATGAAGGTAAGCCTAATACTTTTGATGATTTTAAAGAAAAATTGCTGGCCTATTTAAACATGTTTCCAATGGCAGAAGCTCAGCGTGTCGGTTTGCTGATGGCACAGTTAAGTGGTAATGCCAAGCGAGAAGTCACAGCATGGTCCGCTGATCTAAAAGACACTGCTGCGCATACTCTAGCTGGATTAAAGGCAGTATTTGAAACTACTGCTGGTAGCAAAGCAAAGACCAAATTCTTCAATTGCAAACAAAAGGCCAATGAGAGTGTGAGAGACTTTGCCCTGAATTTACAAGAGGCCCTTAAAGCACTTACACTGGCTGAACCAATGTTTAACACTGGCGCTGATAAATTGCTAAAAGATCAATTCATTGAGGGACTATTAACCCCTTCTCATCGAGGGCATGCGAGTATGCTGACTTTCAAGGACCCTGAAGTGACATTTGCCCAGTTAAAGGAGAGCGCTATTCGTCTCCAGCAGGCAGAGGCACTTTGGGATCAGGATCCTGAGCAATCCATTACAGAAACCCCTCAACAACAGAGAGTGCCAGTGACATCAGTTAAGCCCCTGGAGGCCAGTGCTAATGATGCTTTCCAGCAAAAGCTTGACTCTCTAACAGACATTGTCACCTCAATGGCTAAAACCATGCAGGAAATGAGAGAATCACAGACTACACCCAAGATGGAGTTGGCGAACCGCAGAGAGGATATTCCCTGGATGAGACCCCAGAGATACCCAGCGTGGAGAGGACCACCCAACGACCGTTACCAGCCGGATGGACAGCCTATTTGCCGTCGTTGCCGGAAGCCAGGCCACATCGCCCGCAATTGTGATTTAAACAAGGATCCCCTGGGAATGCGGGCCGCTTCGCAGGAGTGAACTTTCAAGGCCCAACATCCTGGCACGACAAGTACGTCGGAGGACGTCCCATTATCCCCATCGTGCTGGACGGTATTCACCTCAATGCCTTGTTGGACACTGGTTCCCAGATTTCATCTATACCACATATCCTTTATAAGAGGTACTGGGCAGATTCAGACATTGATAAAAGACCATCTAATGTTGAGCTAAGTATATATGCTAGTAATGGAAAATTGGTACCGCAAGTAGGATTTAGAGAGATGACCATTAAGATTGGTAGAGCAGAATTAAAAAATCAGGGTATCATAATTGTTGATGTTAACCGACGGGAACCTTTTGTATTGGTAGGTATGAATGTTTTAGAAAATAGTTTTTCCGAGGTTATTACTATTTTACAGCAATTTGCGGAAACTGCCCAATCCTGCCAGCAGAGAATTCTCCGGAGAGAGATAAAAGCATTGGTGCTGAAGCAACAAGTAGAGGTTGCAGGTGGAGAAATCGGCAGTGTGAGGGTAAGTGACCCAACTCCTATAGTAATACCTCCAAAAACTGAAATGCTGGTATGGTGTAGAGCAGCCATTGGTATTAAAGGACGAGATTACCAAGCCTTGGTAGAGCCTGTGTACACTGATAGTAGACCCACGATATTAACGGCTAGAGGAATAGTCGAGGTACACAGGGGAAGAGTGCCCATACGTCTTTTGAATTGTGGAGAGGAAGAGGTCACTTTACCAAGGTACGCTACAATGGCCAAGCTATACACTGTTGACAACAATGCCATCACAGCCATTGGGCCCTTGAATCCGTCATGTCAGGCGGACGACAATGGTTCAAGTGGAGAATTAGACGATTGGTGTCAGCAGTTGCATATAGGTACAGATTCAACACCTACCCACCAAAAACAAGGGGTGTACCGACTAGTAGAAGAATATGAACGGGTCTTCAGTAAACACCCATTAGACTTCGGACAGATTAAAGGGGTAGAACATACAATTCCTACCGGTAACCACCCACCAATAAAAGAGAGATATAGACCCATACCGCCCGCTCATTATCAATGTGCTAAAGACATGCTGAGGGAGATGAAACAGGCCGGGGTAATAAGAGACAGTTGTAGCCCCTGGGCAGCCCCTCTGGTAATAGTTAAAAAAAAAGATGGAACCATGAGAATGTGCGTAGACTACCGGCAGATTAATCACATTACCCATAAAGACGCCTACCCCTTACCTAGAATTGAAGAGTCATTAGCTGCTTTAAGATCTGCTAACTATTTTTCCACCTTAGACTTAACAAGTGGGTATTGGCAAGTCCCTGTGGCTGAGGAAGATAAAGAGAAGACAGCATTTACCACACCAATGGGTCTCTGTGAATTTAATTGTATGCCGTTCGGACTCTGCAACGCACCCGGTACCTTTCAGCGATTGATGGAATGCTGTCTCGGACACAAGAACTTTGAAGCCGTCCTTCTGTACCTAGATGATGTAATAGTCTACTCAAAGACTTACGAACAACATCTACAAGACCTGGCAGAAGTGTTCGAGGCCTTATCCCGGTATGGTATGAAGATCAAGCCATCAAAATGTCACCTTCTAAAGCCAAAGGTACAATACCTGGGACACGTTGTAAGTTCAGAAGGAGTAGCACCGGATCCCGAGAAAGTAACCGCAATAAGGGATTGGCCAAGACCTACCAGCGTGAAACAGGTGAGGCAATTCCTGGGACTGGTGGGCTACTATCGTAGATTCATCCAAGGGTTCACCAAGCTAGCAGCACCTCTACAAGACATCCTGGTAGGGCAGTCGAAGAAGCCTTCAAACCGCAATCCTCCTTTCCAGTGGAGTGATGAGAGGGAAGATTC